>ML828402.1:17714-29633 GCA_009831015.1 Picea engelmannii | reverse complement strand
ATATATATATATATATATATATATATATATATATATATATATATTCAAAACTAAAGTACTATAAGAATATTTTATTTTATGGAGATATTTATATCATATTCAAAATTGATTTGTGAGTACTTTTTTATTGTGTATACTTTTTTCAAATCACTATCATAGTTAACTATGTGTTTCCATCCGCCATTGAAAATGTGACAACTCACCATATTTAACTAAAACAATGCCAAGTCATCCCTAGGGGATCATGTCATCTTTTGAATTATGATTGGTTCTTATAAAGTTGATTTTGATGGTACATTTTTTGTTTTGAGGCCCTTTTTTGACCTCAAAATTCCCCTAATGATCTCTGTAAAACTTCATTGTGCTCTAATTGTCGCACCAGATGATAGTCAAGCATGGAAACAATATATCAATATCTGTAAGAAAATGTTGTAGCCAAATGGCCTGTTTTATGATTTTGACCGCACCTTTGTACTCGACCTTTTCTGATGATAAAGCAACCATTGATTTCTTTTTACTAGACCGGAAAATGGGGTTGGATCCCAAACTGAGAACATATCTTGAAGTGGACTTGCGATCTATTCTATTTCCAACCCAATCTGAATCAGTGTAGCCAATGAGATCCAATGTACAACCTACTACATAATGAATCATATGGCTAGTGGTACATTTGACATATATGAGGATGCGCTTGGAAGCTTTCTCGTGTAGCTCATGCAACTTTTACATGTATTCGAAAATTGCTCCCACTTCATATGAGACATTTGGATGGGAGTGAGTGAGATAAAGGAGACTCCCCACTAGCTGACGATATTGGTGCAATCGACCAATGGTGTGTCATCGCCATCCTCGAGCTTTACCCTGGATAAGAAAGGTGTGGTTTCTGGCTTGTAGTCAGTCATGTGAAATTTGACTAAAGATCTCTGACATGTTTTGACTGATCCATCTTGATCCTTGAATCAACCTAACTGATTTCAAGACCATGGAACAAGTGTAGTAGACCCATTTCGGTCATGGAAAACCTATCATGCAAAGCTATTTTGACTGCAACAATGGCCGAGACTAAACTACATGTGATTAATAGATCATTTACATATATCACTATAATCAATAGAGAGTCAAAAGTTCTCACCATTTAAACATTTGGATCATATTTACATTGAATGGAATTTTGAGAGAGTAAGTAAGAATCCATTTTAGCATACTAGGCTCTAGGTTCTTGCTTGAGGCCATAGAGTGATTTCTTGAATATGCAAACTAGAGATGGATTCCATACGTACCCTTTTGACTGCTCCATGTAGATTTCATCTTCGATAGCATCGTGAATAAATGCAATATTATTCACATCCATGTGATGTACCACCCACCTTCTTGCTACTGCAATGGAGAGAGCCAACCAAATGCAATCCATTTTGGCCATTGGAGAAAAAATTTCATTGTAACCATTCCCATGAACTTGCTAAAATCCTTTGGCCACCAATATTGCTTTTTATCTACTCACAATTCTATTTTCTACTTTCTTCTTCCTGTAGACCCATTTGTATCTAATAAGCTTTCAAAATTAATGTAAGTGGAACAAAGTCCCAAGTTTGGTTCTTGATGAGGGAGTTGGACTCCTCATTCATGATTTCTTTCCAACAAGGATTGCTTTCATCCTCTGCATAGGTATGAGGGTCTGATGATAGAACCATATAGAAATCCATGTACATTATTGGTTTTGTGGTCGTGAGTGCAGGAGTAGCTTAATCAAATTGGGATCTCATCCTCCTCGGATCTGTAGGATCACCCACAAGATCACCTACTGCTTGTAAAGTGGACTGTGCCCATTTTGGTCTTGGATCTATATATCCACATGCATGCTCATGATATTCCAAATTGGATTTAGAAATCATATCTGAAATATGATCTGAGTGTTAGGATGCATCATCTCTGAGATATTCTACAAGAGGAAGCACACAAGTTTTTGCATGTTGTTCCTGAGATGCATGCAGGGGACTTTCTTCAAACATGACACTTCTTTTAATGACCAACTTGTCTATTAAATGATTTATCAATATGTATCCCTTTACACCTTCAAGATAACCCACAAATATGCATACTTTTCTTTGAGGCTATAAATCCCTTCCTCTTTTCTAGACTCACGCCACTCCAGGATTCATAAGGTGTCCTTCCTTTCACAGATTTGTGAGGATATTTGTTTTGTATGTACGTGGCACAATTGATTGATTTATCCAAAAATTTAGAGGTAAGGGACTTTTCATGTAACATGCAACTTTCCATCTCTTTTAGAGACCAATTCTTCCTCTCATCTACCCCATTTTGTTGTGGAGTGTATGGAAATGTGTACTACAACTGAATACTTGCTTCACCAAAAATATGTTGTACATCATTGTTTATGTATTACCCCTAATTATCTGTGCAAAGGATCTTGATGATCTTCCTAGACTGCTTCTTTGCATGTGCTTTGAAATCTTTAAGATGCTCAAACACTTCATATTTTTTCTTTAGAAATTACACCCAAGTGTGCCTTGAGTAGTCATCAATAAAATTCAACACATATTTTTCCTTTCTTATGGAAGGACGAGGGAAAGAACCCATGATATCACTTTGAACAATTTCCAAGGGAGAGGAGGTCCTCTTCTCAAATTTCGCTTGCAGATGCTTTCCAAGAACACATCCTTGGAAAATTCCTTCAGAAAATTGTATGTCTGACAAGCCTTTCACCATCCCTTGTTTGCTGAGCTGCTGCATGTACCTAAAATTTAAGTGGCCAAATCATTCATGCCAAAGTATACTATCATCATTGGCATGAGTTAGTAGCAATGAAAAATCTGATTTAGCAACAAATTTAGAGAATGTGTACAATATCAACTAACATTTTGCCTCACCAACAACAATTTGAGAGTTGTCTTCCGTGTCAGATATTGTCACAGAATTAGGGGTGAATTCAACCCTCTTCTTTGTGCCTGAATGTGTGATTTTGTAAACAAAGAGTAGATTTACGGAGAGTTTCAAAACATGCAATACATTATCAAAACTTCCATTTTCGAGATCTACTCTCCCTTGTCTAGAGACTTCTACTAGAGAGTCATCTCCCATTAGAATGGGAGGACCCGTGCAAGATTTAAATATGAAATGGCATCTTTTGTGGTTACCATGTGATGTGATGCTTCTGAATCAATGATCTATGCATATGGAGAAGAATTAATTGCAATTAAATCATGCACATTACCTCGATTTTCTGGTGCATTTTCTCTAGTTTTATTCTTGGCATTCTCAGGAATGCAATCTCCAAGATTGTTCCGCTGGAGTGTTTACTCCATGAGGTCAATGGTTTTCTTCATGCAAGAGGATTTAGGATGATAACCATGATTTTAATAACTAGACTTTGATTTTCATTTCTTTCTCTTTCTTGCTTTTGAGATGGAAGATTCATCAGAGGGTTTGAAGTTGCCTCCCTTTCTTGGATTGAGATCCTTCTTTCCCTTTGATTTCTGTTTAGATTTAGAGTTAGTCTTGCCACTTTCATGCACAAAAAGTGCATGTGCTTTTGTGTTTTTGAGTGTTCCCATTTTTATGAGCTTATCTTGCTCATGTTTCGTGGACTCAATGAATGTGTCCAATGTGGGAATTTTCCAAGTTTCACCCGATGTAATCCTTACTATGTGAAAAGTGGGGATGAAGATGCCATACTCTGTACCTAACTTTGACAGAGCAACAATAATCAACTAATTTTCTTGCTTTGATTTATCGATCCCACATTGTTTGAGTTGAAATAACAATGCTTTTAACCTCACGAAGAAGTCTCAGATATTCTTAAAATTACTTGGATCTAATGAGTTTAACTCACTCTCAAGAATATTACCACACATCTCATCTTACTTTCCGAAGAGGCCCTCCAGAGTAGTCCAAACATTGTTTGGAGTTGTATATGATTCAACATGGAATACAAGTTTGGGAGAGACAGATAAGTAAAGGAGACTAAAGGCTTCGTCTATGCGGTTGAAGTTATTTGTTTTCTCAATGGCATATGTGGGTCCAGTTTTTGTTTCCATATTTTGTTTATATAAGCCTCTACTTCTGAGTTGAAGTAGATTCTTTGGCTTCCAATCAAAGTAGTTGTGTGACATAAGAATTGCTAATGGTGGAAATTCCATTCTTTGTGATTGCTTCAATATTTTGTACCTGCAATATATAGTTTGTGCGCCTTATTCCTAGAGCCCGTGGGATATGATACCAATTGAAATTGTAGTGAAACATGGAAAAATAATCTATCTAGAAACAATGATCGCAAAACTTTCAAAGTTGAGAGAAGAAGAGAAGAATTGGAGAGAAAGAATGAAAGAATTTTATTCCACACAATGAGAGAATGAAAAATTACATCTGATATAATCTACATGGCTGAACTAATGCACCATAGTAGTTATCTAGAAAGGTGTGTACATACATTGATAGAAACCATAGTGAACTACCACCTAGTCCTAATTAACCGACCATGTAGTCATCAATTAACTGGCTCACACAAGTGGAGTGGAGAGAATCTCATGCATGCACATGTGTAGTGCTCTCCTAGCCTCATGTTGATGTTAGTGGTAGCATCAGGCATGTATTTCCACACAGGTCTATGTGTCTAGATGTGTGGACATCATCCAAATACTTGTACTCTTGAATTTACTTTAATTAAAGGAATTATTAAAATAAATTGCTTTTATTTAATTATGTAATTAATTAGTTGAGTTATTTAAGGAAAGCGATAAAGGTACTTAGCATGTAATCTTAGCATGCAATCTTCACATGCAATCTAAATCTCAAGTGAGATTAGAAACATATTATAAATCATGATTATAAAAGCAAGGCTAGGGTGAAGGAGGAGACACATTCACACAAAGATAACAAAGAAGGACTTTTGCTAGTGTGGAGTCATTCGAGAGTGTAGAAGCAAAGAAGGAATTTGGATTATACTTGAAATATTCAAGGAGATCTTGGATAGGGAAGGAGAAGGACTTCCATCTAGAGATCAAGTAAAGGAGAAGAGAGAATAGAGGCTTACACAGGTGGGTTTCAGCTCGAGGAATCCACATGAGAGTGTCAGATCGTACAGAGCTTGTCGCACAAGTTTTTTCGTATGGATAAATGGTTCAAAGTGTAGACAGTCGCGTATAGACGCGATTCACAAGAAGGAGAATCACATATGCCTCGAAAAGTGTGCCAAAACTAGTTGTACAATAGGTCAGACACTGCCAGGTTAGTTTGCAGTTGTATTTCTCTCAGTGGGCCATTATCCATGTTACGGGAGCCCTGATTTTAGCATAATAAAATCATTCTCAGCACTAGTTTTCCCTCCAGGGTTTTTCCAAGGGCATCTACCCAAAATATTGGTGTTTATGTGTGATTTATTTGGTTTCCTTAATTAGGATTCCACTGCATGTTTAGTTGATTACTCAATTGTGCTTCTTGTAGATACAGTGATTTTGTTTTGTGCTAATTGTTGGGTGTTGAGTAGGAGAAATTTCAACACAGTATCAAAGCATACCAAGGGTTGAATTTGCTGAAAAACCAACATGGTATCAGAGTAGGTGCTATGAAGGGAAGCCAGATCTCAGATCCATAGTAGATCCATGACCAACATGAGGAAATCAAAGGATGGATTTTTTAGGGAAACAATTGTACTGAGGCAGAGCTAAGTTTTTGCAAGTGTACGGAGGCATACACTATTTACAAAAGACACAATCGCATACATACATGATTTTCAGTGTGTCGAATCACGTATATACATGATTTTTAGTGTTGATAGTCATGAACATGCTGTACATATCAATATAGGGACAATTTTTCAGCAGTAGGTTATTTCCAGGGTAGTTTATTAGGTCTTAGGGATGGAAACAACACGATTGAGAGTTGAATACAAATTAGATGGAGTATCCAAATTCCTATCTTGGAAAACAAGAGTGATTTTGGTGTTGAAGGAGTACGAACTTTGGGATTTAGTGGATAAATCAGTTACTCCATCGACATATCCGACAAATTTATATGCTCACAACAAGAAGGAGATCAAAGCATAAAGGGTCCTCCTAGATTTAGTGAAGGATCATCTAATCCCTCACCTAAACGAGAAGAATACGACCAAACAGATGTTTGATTCCCTGGTAAGTTTATTCCAAAGAAAAGAACATGAATATAAAGGTGGTCTTAAGGAATAAACTCATATTGGTTCAGATGTCTAGATCAGATAATGTTACCTAGCTATCTCACGAGGATCACACATGTATGTGATTAAATGACAACCATAGGGGATAATACTAAGGACACAGAGCTCATGAATGTGGCATTGAATGGTGTTCCCAAGTATTAGGAACCATTTTTCAAGGGATTTTGTGCTTGAGAAAATATCCTAGATTGGAAGAAACTTTGGGATGATTGTATCCAAGAAGAGACTGGCGCAACACCCCTACCTCAACAGTGTTTGCTTGAACTCCTGGTCTTTGGATCTTCCTATTCCCTTGAGCCAAAATGGCTCCTTAGTTCCTTTGGAACCTTCAATGCATATAAATCCACAGGTCCTTCTTAGAAGCTACGCCTCCGCGAACAAGCACTAGGCACGAACCTCCACTCCCCGTGATCACTGACGTAACCTGAATGGCTCTTAAAGTTTCACGACTTCACGTTTCATGATTTCAGGATTTTTGCTGCGAGTCACCCCAACTCCTTCGTTTCCCAAAACCCCAAAATGGGCTAACGAGTATTTAGCTCCTCCCTTATGCTTCAACCATATGACCTCCAATCAAGTCCTGGGGCCTCACCTTTGAGCGAGTCGGTATTTCGCGACTTGTGAGTTCGCGATGCAACTCTTCCCCTTTTCTTGAAGTCTGAACTCATGACTTATTTTCTACGGATCAATGGTCCTGAACCTCCTAATATATGACTGTCCGGATCGCATCGGAATTTCGCGTATTGGGGATTCCCAAAAACAACTTTCTCCACACTTCCAACTTCCGAAATGCCGATATCTCAGAGCGCCTAATCAAAGACTCTCGATCATCCATATCTAACGAATTATAATCCTCCCAAGCTTGCGAGTGTTTAAATACACTCAGCCTTAACATCCCCGTCGATTCATTGGATCCAACAGTCCACAGATATCTGCGATTCTCCCTCTGAGAAACTCAACCATCCGTTCAAGTTCTCAAAAACTCCTGGCCAAATAACTTGGCGTCTTTCCTCCTGAGCTTGGTTTTTGCGAGGTAATTTCGACCCTCGTCTGTCCTTTGAAATTTCCAAGAATCTATCCCTCCTGAACTTGATTCTGACTGCAAACTCAAGGATTCCAAGGAATTCTTTCATGCACTCCTTGCAGCCTTCTCGATAATCACTGATTATCTCAACTTTGCAACTCTGCACACTCCTTGCGACATAAATTCTTCAACTGCTCACTTGGGTTGGAAAAGTCTAAGACTTCAACCTGGCCTGCGCACACCTTGCATGACTCTATGCTATACTTGAACTTCCACGGGTATAATATAAACTCCATCTCTCCTGAGATTTTCTGAGGTAAAACCTAGAAACTCGTCAATGCAGTCCTTGCAGACTTTCACTTCACTCCTTGCAGGATTCTTAGGAAGAGAAACAATTGAAACTCATACTCTCCCTCTCATAGATCTCATACATTCAACATGAAATCATACATATAAAACATTGAAACAAATGCATAACAAAGTATATAAGAAAACTGTAAACATACCATTCAATAGATGCAAACAGTAACCATAACAACACCATGAAATTGAGTCAAAGCATTCTTATATTAACTTAAGTGATTTTGTACATGGTTTCTATAGCAACAACTATCTGCTTATACAACTTCTACAGTCTCTGTTATTCTCTGCTCTCCCATGATCTCTTTCTCTACAACTACTACTCTTTCAATTGAGAATAATGATACAATACAATACATACGAGGGAGCTTTATCGAGTTTTCCCTCCTACAACCTCAAGCTATCTTATCACAATAAAGACTACAACTACTTTACATTGATTACATTAATTTCCTACAACCGACAGATGAGAGCACTTCTCAAGATATGCATTACAATTTCCAAAAAATTTAAGAGCACTTATGTCTCTCCAGATATTACATTAATGTGTCATCCTTTTGAAATTCAAAAATATCTTCAAAATGCGCGCTAGTGCATATCCAACTGTCCTCCGCTTGCGCTTTCTTGCGATGATCCTGCATCATACTCCTCTGGCTGAAAAATTCATGGACTCCTGTCCATGAGATCCTGCACTGTCTGTCCATGTTTCTAGATATCTGCTTCACTTTCCCAACTGACATCTTCAATCGGGCGTGCTTTCCACTTTACCAAATATTCAAAATATGTCTTTCTCTGGGTCTTCTTACCAACTCTCTAATCAATGATCCTTTCCATCTGTGGATTTTCAGCTACAGGCATCTGTTTGACCCAATGAATCTCTTCTTGGTTCTCTTCTCCTCTCGCTTCATCTGCTCTATAAGGATACAAATCTGCTACGTTGAATATGGGTGATATGCCCACATCATCTGGAAATTGTATCTTATAAGAATTTGCCTCAAATTTCCGTAAAATCTTACACATCCTTATCTTTTTCATATTTAGCTTATTATACGTTCCCCTTGGGAACCTTTGTTTTCTGAGGTGTGCTAAAACTAAATCTCCCACTTCGAATTGAAGCTATCTTCTGTGCTGATCTGCTCTGCGCTTGTATTCCTGATTGGAACTCTGCAACCACTCTTTAATCTTCCTGTGGAGCTCTTGCATTTCTGCTGCAAAATCTTCTGCTCCAACACTTCTGAACTCATTCTTCTCTAAGTTTCTCAACTTAGATACTCCTCTTGGCTACATTCCATACATTATCTGGAATGGGATCTTTCCTATACTCCTGTTAGGTGAGTCATTATATTCAAATTCCACTTGCGGCAGAATCTGATCCCATTGACTATGATGTTCAGCTACTAAACTCCTCAATAAGTCTCCCAAACTTTGATTTAATACCTCATTCTGTCCATCTGTCTAAGGGTGATATGCTGAGATAAAAGATAAATTCATCCCCATCTTCTTCCATAGTGTCCTCCAGAAATGACCAACAAATTTGGTATCTTTGTCCGAAACAATACTCTTGGGTAAACCATGAAGTCGAACAACTTCTTTGAAAAATATATTTGCAATGTGTGTTGCATCACTGGTTTTTTGACATGGAATAAAATGTGCCATTTTTGAGAATATATTGACTACCACAAATATGGAATCACAACCTCTCTGTGTCCTCGACATTCCTAACACAAAATCCATTCTTACCGCGTCCCACGGCCTCTCTGGTACTGGCAATGGTTGATACAACCCCGTATTCTGTCTCTTCCCTTTTGCGTGCTAGAAAATTCTACATTTGTTGACAAATTTCTTGACATCTGTCCTCATCCCTGGCCAATAATACAAACTGTTCAATTGTGCAAATGTTTTATCATGGCCAAAATGTCTAGCCAATCCTCCACTATGATTTTTCTTCAAAAGGTTTTCTCTCATAGAACTCTTCGGGATACACAATTGATTTCCCTTGAATAACAGTCCATCCTGAATCAAGTATTCAATCCATTGGATTTTGTTTCTCAGAACAAGATTCTCACATGCTTCATAAGATTCTTTGAAATCTGAATCATCTTTGTACATCTCCTTAAGGCTATTAAAACCTAAGGTCTTCACAAGAAACTCCTGCAGAATCAAACATTTCCCAGCCAATGCATCAACAACCTTGTTAGCATTCCCAGAAATGTGCTTTATAACAAAATCAAAGTTCTGCATAAATTCAACCCATTTTGCATGTTTCTGGTTCAATTTCTCCTATCTGGTTATAAACTATAAGGCCTGGTTGTCGCTATACAAAACAAACTCTTTTGGAACTAGGTAGTGCCTCCATTTCTTCAACGCTTGTATGACTGCATAAAAATATTTACCATACGTGGAATAATTCCCCTTGGCATCATTTAGCTTCTCACTGAAGTATGCAACTGGTCTATAGTCTTGACTTAAGACTGCTCCAATCGCAAATCCACTTGTGTCACATCTCACTTGAAATGTCTTACTGAAGTCTTGCAAAACCAGAATTGGCTGTTCAATTATCGTCTCTTTCAACAACTTGAAACTTTTCTTCACTTCCTCTGTCCAATGAAAATATTTATGTCTTTTCATGATTGTGTCCATCATTGATGCACAAATTCCACTAAAATTCCTAATGAATTTCCTGTAAAAACTGGCTAATCCACGGAAGCTTCTGACTTCAAAGATGTTCCTTGGCGACGACCACTCTTTGACTTCTCTTACCTTTTCAGGATCCATCTTCAACTCATTCAAAGAGATCAAGAACCCCAAATAAATAAGTTCTTTCTTCATGAAATATGACTTCTTCATATTTATCATCAACTTCTCTTGTTGCAACCTTCTCATCACTGAAGCTAAATGTCTCAAATGTTCTTCCCCAGTCTTACTGAAGATCAATATACCATCAAGATACACAATTACAAAATTCCCAATGAAATATTTCAAGACTTCGTTCATTAATCTCATAAAAGTGCTTGGCACATTCGTCAAACCAAATGACATGACAAGCCATTCATATAGTCCTTCTTTCGTCTTGAATGTTGTCTTCTATTCATCACCTTCCCTCATTCTAATCTGATGATATCCACTTTTCAAATCAAGTTTTGAAAAAAACTTTTCTCCACTCAAGCAATCCATCAAGTCATCCATCCTGGGTAAAGGAAATCTATACCTGATGGTGATTTTGTTTATAGCTCTTGAGTCTGTACACATTCTCCATCCACCATCCTTCTTTGGACTTAACACTATTGGCACAATGCATGGACTCAATATTTCTCTGATCAACCCTTTGTCCATCAAATCCTGGACTTTCTTCTTAACTTCTTCATTCTCCTGCGGCGTCAATCTGTACGTTACTTTGTTTGGTAAAATCGCTTCTTGTATAAGGTCAATGTGATGGCTTATACTTCTGAAGGGAGGAAACTAACAAGGTAAATCGTCCACCACTAAATCAGTGAAATTCTCCAACAGTTTCTGAATTTCCCCAGGTAGATCATCTATTGAGGTACTATTCAAGATGAATCTAGGTTTTCTCACCACAACAAACTGCATTTCTTAGTCTTTCTTGACTTCATCCCGAAGTTCCTTCCCACTCATGAGAAGTATAGTATTTCTTGTTTCTTCTTTCACCTTCTTGTCTTCAATTGGAAGCAACATAGGTGTCCTACCATTCTTCTCCAAGGTGTATGTATTCTTTCTTCCGTCATGAATAACATTCATGTCATATTGCCACGACCTTCCCAACAAAATATGATAGACATCCATGGGAATAACATCACATAATATCTCATCTCTATATCCCCCTATCTTAAATTCAACTAAACATTGTTTAGTGACTGTTACTTGATGTCCTTTTTGCAACCACAAAACCTTATATGGGCTCAGATGTGCAACTGTCTCCAATTCTAGCTTCTCCACCATTTCTATGGATACTAGATTATCTTTGCTTCCACTATCAACTGTCATATTACATACCCTATCCTTGGTCTTGCAAGCATTTCTGAACAAATTGTTCCTCTGGACTAGATTCTCCATCTCTTTTTCTGGCTTCAAGAGAATTTTCCTCATCATTAAGGATCTTCCACCTTCTGCACCTTCTGCCTCAACATTTCGCCTTTGCGCTTCTGAAATGTGAGCTTCACCTCCTCCATCTCTTTTTCTATCGAGACATTCAAAATATTTGTGTCCTATATTTCCATAGACAAAACACTTTATTTCACCTCCTCTACCTCTTCCTCTTCCTCTTGCTCGAGGAAAAGTGTTCCTATCGACATACTGTCCTCCTTGTGAG
>ML828402.1:0-17614 GCA_009831015.1 Picea engelmannii | reverse complement strand
AATGGTGCCCTTATTTGAGGAACTCAAAGAAGTTGTAGGCTACTTAGGGGGTCGGGTGTGTGACATTCAAGACCCTAAAATTATTTTAAATTTGATTATAGGGTTCAATATGAGTTTTGAGACAACAACAACATCGAATATCCACATAGATCATCCCCCCTTATTCTTCCTCTTCCTCCTCTTTCTCCTCTTTTTTTTTCAATTCCTTGTTCCTCTCCTTCTTCTTCTTTGATATCCATGTCTTTCACTTCTTCTTCCCCTCCTTATTCTTCTTTGATCTCCATGTCTTTCACTTCTTCTTCCCCTCCTTCTTCCTCATCTTCTTCGTCCCCTCCTTCCTCTTCCTATTTTCCTTCTACTTCACTTTTCTTCACTTTATTCTTCCTCTTCCTCCTTCTCTTCCATATTCTATTCATTCTCTTCCCTCTTATTTTCTCTTCTTTACCCATTTTCCCTCTTCCCTTCTCACCCCTCGCTTTCTTGATATTTGTAGAATACCCAAGGCTATCATTTTTCATATGGAAAAGTAAAGTTTTGAGTGAAATAATGTTGGAAAAGTTCTATATATGTTTGTGTATTATATATTGCATTATTTGTCTACACTCTATTTTGGTCATTTCATTTATGTTCTAATTAATTTTCACTAGGTTTATAATTATGTACTTACATTGTTATAGATATGAGTTCAGGTGGATTTGAATCTAGAGGTCATGATGATGTCACATGAGAAATTATAGGGAAAAATAAAAGGAGAAAAAACAATTAGTTGTAGACGTCGATGACAAAAAAAAACAATGGTGAACAATGATCACCTATTACATATTTTATTTTATTCACGATGATTGACTCATTAAGGATGGAGAGCCCTTGAATTGGCACCGAACTCTCTTATATTATACAACTAAAAATACACTTCCATGAAAATAGAAATTCATGTTTTCAAGACAGTGTGAACCTACTAACGAAGAATTAAATTATGCCTCGAGGAATGGTTACGAAAGAATGTTGGAATATTTGCATCCCATGCCCGAGGTAATTAATTGTTAATTATGTGTTTATTTTTTAAGTTATATCTAGTTGAAATTAATCATTCATTAATTTAAATATAGCATGTTTTTCCAAAATTATGATAATAAGGGTGACTCAGAGGGATTGGAGAGTATTAAAGATTATTCAACCTATATGATTTTTATTACATTTTTAAATGTTAGCAATGTTTTATTTTATTGAACAAAAAAAATTTTATTATATTTTTACATAATATTATTATAACTAGGATCTTGGGGAAAAGTTAGCTAATCCTATCTCAAGCATAGTATTCTCATCTAAGGGACTATGGGGAAGAGTCGGCCAACCCTTCCTCCCACATAGTATTCTTATTGAGGGGGAGAATGGAGAAGGGTGGTCAACCTATCTCAATCATGGTATTCTTGTTATGGGGTGTATAGTGGAAGGGCCAGTTGACCTTCCCTCTAGCATAATATTCTCATTGAAGGGAAGTATTATCATCATAGGTATTGGAGATATTACACACCCACCTAGTAGTTTTTTCCCTATGTTAATTAGTCTATGTTGAGGGTGTCCCTTGGTCTGATATATTCTCCCCTAGATGAGAATGTTCTCCCCTAAATGAGGGCACCACATCCTCTTTAGTCATTACTCAGTTGTACTTCAGTTAGACTAGTGGAGTCAAGTCTCTCATGGAAAACTTGGAATTATCACCAAGTGTTGCATGCTCACCATGGAATCATCACCAAGATGGTGCACTTCACATGCATGAGATGTTGATTTTTCTGGACACTACCCTTGGTATGCTCTAATACCATGTTGAAATTTATCCTACTCAACACCTCACAATTAGCTCAAAAAAAATCACTTTATCTACTAAAATCACAATTGAATAATCAACCAAACATGCAGTGGAATCCTAAATAAGGAAACCAAATCAAGCACACATAAGAACCAATATTTTGGGTAGATACCCTTGTAAAAACCTCGGAAGGAAAACCATTGCTAAGAATAATTGTATTATGCTAAAATCAAGGCTCCCATAACAGGGATAATGGCCCATTGAGGGAAATACAACTGCAGACTAACCTAGCAAGGTCTAACATGTTGTACGACCAGTTTTGGCACACTTTTTGAGGCATACACAATTCACCTTCTTGTGAATCGCATATATACGTGATTTTCTACACTGTGAACCATGTATCTGTATGGAAAACTTGTATGGAAATCTATGTACGATCTGACACTCTCTTGTGGTTTCCTCGAACTGAAACCCACCTGCGTAAGACTATATTCTCTCTTATCCTTGACTTTATATCTAGATGGAATTCCTTCTCCTTCCTATCCAAGATCTCCTTAAATATGTCAACTATAAGAAAAAGTCCTTCTTTGCTTCTACACTCTCGAACAAATCCACACTAGAAAAATTATGTTTGTGTTATCTATGTATGAATGTGTCTTCTCCTTCACCCTAGCCTTGTTTTTATAATCGTGAGTTATAATATATTTCTAATCTCACTTGAGATTTAGATTGCATGTTAATATTACATGCTAAGTACTTTTAGCACTTTCCTTAAATAAATCAACTAATTAATTACATAATTAAATAAAAGAAATTTATTTTAATATTTCCTTTAATTAAAGTAAATTCAAGAGGAGAAGGATTTGGATGATTTCCACATGTCTAGACACATAGAACTATGCGGAAATATTACATGTCTGATGCTACCACTAACATCAACACTCCCTCTTAGCAAAAAATGTATTTCCCGAAGAGCCACCTGGAACTGGTTTTGCCTCTGATTGTTGCACAATGTCACACACATCATCCTGCATATTGGAATTCCTCCAACCCTACTAGTCAGTTTCTCCCTGAATAATCAAAGTCTCATAATTGATGACGCTACATATTAATGCCATGAATTTTGGAACCTTCATTGATGGTCTTCTCTCCTCAATGTGCTTCTAGAATCTTCCTGCTCCTGAGAATCCATCAATGTCATCTTGTACCAACTCAGTCTCCTGAAATAACTGGAAGGGGATAACTCCCTCTTCCCCTCTGAAGTTTTACTCCCCACACAAGAAGTCCATGAAATCTGCTCATCCTTCAATTCTTCACCCTTCGAAGCCCCCTTCTCCTCATCCTCTGTCACTGACATTGATCCATGATCCAAGATCCCTTTGGATCTTCTTACAGGATGGCCCTGCAACCTGTATAACCTTCCCTCTCTGACACCAATTCTCACTGTTGTATCAGGGCTATCCCCCTCTAAACATATGAGTACTTTCCCTCTCTCTGAAAAGTAACTTCAAAACCCATGTCTTCCAAAACTAAAACTGAGAGAAAGTTATTGTTTAGTTTTGGTACATATAACACATTTGCCACCTCCAGAAAACCTCCTGACTCAATATGGAACCTAATTGTCCCAACTGCTTCTACACCACACTTGGCATGCGTTCCAAGATCCACATGAAAACCTGATTCCTTCTCTGACCAACTGGTGAACAACTTACGTGTCCTCGTCATGTGATGAGAAGCAACATTGTCCAAGTACCAAACACTCCTTGAGTATATGTTGGTAGAGAGGCATGTGAACATTGAGAATTTATTCTCAAACTATACTACAAACTCATCTAATTGCCTCTCTGTTGATGTTGTTGTATTCATCTTCTCTTACCTCTTCTTATCTAGACACTATGATGCATAGTTCCCAAATGTGTGGCACATGAAGCACTTGATTTTATTCAAGTCTTTCTCTCCTGGATGTGAGGTTACTCCTCATTGTTACCCTACTTGCTGGAACCATTTTCTTTTCCCTTACTTTTCTTGTTGACAAGGGTTGGGTTCTCCTCCTCTTCATCTTCCTTATTTTCGTTCTTAGACTCCTCCTGATTTTTTGATGCAGGAGCATCGCAAGCAAGCGCAAGCGGAGGACAGCTGGATACGCACCAGTGTGCATTTTGAAGATATTTTTGAATTTCAAAAGGATGACACATTAATGTAATATCTGGATAGACATAAGTGCTCTTAAATGTTTTGGAAATTGTAACGCGGATCTTGAGCAGTGCTCTCATCTGTCGATTGTAGGCAAATAATGTAATCAATGTAAAGTAGTTGTAGTCTTTATTGCAATAAGATAGCTTGAGGTTGTAGGAGGGAAAACTCGAGAAATCTCCCTCGTATGTATTGTATTGTATCATTATTCTCAATTGAAAGAGTAGTAGTTGTAGAGCAACAAATCATGGGAGAGAAGAGAAGAACAAATACTATAGAAGTTGTATAAGAAGATAGTTGTTTCTATAGAAACCATGTACAGAAGCACTTGAGTTAATATAAGAATGCTTTGACTCAATTTCATGGTGTTGTTATGGTTACTATTTGCATCTATTGAATGGTATGTTTACAGTTTGCTTATATACTTTTTTATGCATTTGTTTCAATGTTTTATATCATATGATTTCATGTTGAATGTATGAGATCTATGAGAGGGAGAGTATGAGTTTAAATTGTTTCTCTTCTTGAGAATTCCTGCAAGGAATGCAGTGAATGTCTGCAAGGAGTGCATTAACGAGTTTATGGGTTTTACCTTAGAAAATATTAGGAGAGATAGAGTTGATCTTATACCCATGGAAGTTCAAGTATAGCATAGAGTCATGCAAGGTGTGCGCAGGCTAGGTTGAAGTCTTAGACTTTTCCAACCCAAGTGAGTGGTTGAAGAATTTTTGTTGTGAGTGAACAGAGTTGGAGAGTTCAGATAATCAGTGATTATCTAGAAGGCCACAAGGAGTGCATGCATGATTTCCTTGGAATCCTTGAGTTTGCAGTCAAAATCAATTTCAGGAGGGATAGAGTCTTGGAAATTTCAAAGGACAGACGAGGGTCAAATTTACCTCGCAGAAACCAATCTCAAGAGGAAAGACACCAAGTTATTTCACCAAGAGTCTTTGAGAACTTGAATGGATGGTTGAGTTTCTCAGAGGGAGAATCACAGATATCCATGGACCGTTGGATCCAGTGGATCATCGAGGAGGTTAAGGTTGAGTGTATTTCAACACTCGCAAGCTCAGGAGGATTAGCAGTCGTTAGATCTGGAGGATCGAGATCCATTTATTAGGCTCTCTGAGATATCGACATTTCGGAAGTCGGAAGTGTGGAGAAAGTTGCTTTCAAGAATCCCCGATACGCGAAATCCCAACGCGATCTGGACCATCAGATCTTAGGAGGTTCAGGATTGTTGATTCGTAGCAAAGAAGTCGCGAGTTAGGACTTCGAGAAAAGGGGAAGAGTTGCATCGTGAACTCACAAGTCACGAAATCCCGACGTGCTTAGAGGTGAGGCCCCGGGACTTGACTGGAGGTCATATGGTTGAAGCATAAGGGAGGAGCTAAAGACCCATTAGCCCATTTTAGGGTTTCGAGAATCGGAGGAGTCGGGGTGACTCGCAGCAGAAATCCTGAAATCGTGAAACTTGAAGATCCATTCGGGTTAAGTTAGTAGTCACGCCGGTGGTCACGGGGAGTGTAGGTTCATGCCTAGTTCTTGTTCCCGCAAGCATAAATTCTAAGAAGGACATGTGGATTTGTATGCATTAAAGGTTCTAGAGTAACTAAGGAGCCATTTCAGCTCAAGGGAATAGGAATATCTAAAGACCGGGAGGTCAAGAAGACCCTACTAAGGTAGGGGTGTTGCACCAGGTGGTATCATAGCTTACAATCATTGTTTTCTGTAATCAAGAGTAGACAGAGGAAAGTTGTGATTTGAATTCTGTATGGACAAATTGAAACAATGCCGCCAAGAAGACATCAAGAAAGATCGATGCCTGATCCAACCGTGGAAAGGGAAATGAAAGAACTTCGTGCTCAATTGGATGCTATGGAGACAGAACAAAGACAAACACCTGATACAGAAGATATCAGTGAGGCTGAAAGTGAAAACGAAGCTGGAACCAAAGAAGAAGTTGTAGTCGAAGAGGCTACAGAGGAACGTCTATTCAAAGTTGTTGCAAGGATAGGTTCCAGATAAAAAAATGGACATCCTGATGTATGAAGGCAACTTAGACGTTGACGAGTTGCTAGATTGGTTTAGAGATCTAGATAAATACTTGAACTATGAGGATATCGAAGAAGATAAGAAGGTTCAGCACGTAGTCACTAGACTGAAAGGGCATGCAGCATTGTGGTGGGATGAACTGTAGGCTGATCGGCATTGCAAAGGCAAACAAATAATTAAAATTTGGGACAGAATGATCGCAAAGATGAAAGCCAAATTCATACCCAGATATTCCCAAATAAATCTATCGAATCCGAAGAATGCATAATTTGAGACAGAAAGGGATGACAGTGAAGGAATACACTGAGGAATTTTATAGACTCAACATTAGAGCTGGTCATCGCGAGAGTGATGATAAAAAATTTGCCAGATACATGAATGGCTTGAGATATGAAATTCAATATGAGATGAGCATGGTGACAATCAGGAATGTGGAATATGCTTATCAAATTGCTTCAAAGGAAGAAGTGAAATTGGCCCGAAAGCAAGGTCAAAGAGGTAGAGGTAGAAGCCATAGCAGAGGCAAAGAAATTTCCCATGACAGAGTTTATAAGCCCAAGGATGAAGAGAAGAAACCTCATAACCACCCGGAAAAGGGAGGAAGCTCACAAGGAGGACAGTATGTCGATAGGAACACTTTTCCTCGAGCAAGAGGAAGAGGAAGAGGTAGAGGAGGTGAAATAAAGTGTTTTGTCTATGGAAATATAGGACACAAATATTTTGAATGTCTCGATAGAAAAAGAGATGGAGGAGGTGAAGCTCACATTTCAGAAGCGCAAAGGCGAAATGTTGAGGCAGAAGGTGCAGAAGGTGGAAGATCCTTAATGATGAGGAAAATTCTCTTGAAGCCAGAAAAAGAGATGGAGAATCTAGTCCAGAGGAACAATTTGTTCAGAAATGCTTGCAAGACCAAGGATAGGGTATGTAATATGACAGTTGATAGTGGAAGCAAAGATAATCTAGTATCCATAGAAATGGTGGAGAAGCTAGAATTGGAGACAGTTGCACATCTGAGCCCATATAAGGTTTTGTGGTTGCAAAAAGGACATCAAGTAACAGTCACTAAACAATGTTTAGTTGAATTTAAGATAGGGGGATATAGAGATGAGATATTATGTGATGTTATTCCCATGGATGTCTATCATATTTTGTTGGGAAGGTCGTGGCAATATGACATGAATGTTATTCATGACGGAAGAAAGAATACATACACCTTGGAGAAGAATGGTAGGACACCTATGTTGCTTCCAATTGAAGACAAGAAGGTGAAAGAAGAAACAAGAAATACTATACTTCTCATGAGTGGGAAGGAACTTCGGGATGAAGTCAAGAAAGACTAAGAAATGCAGTTTGTTGTGGTGAGAAAACCTAGATTCATCTTGAATAGTACCTCAATAGATGATCTACCTGGGGAAATTCAGAAACTGTTGGAGAATTTCACTGATTTAGTGGTGGACGATTTACCTTGTTAGTTTCCTCCCTTCAGAAGTATAAGCCATCACATTGACCTTATACAAGAAGCGATTTTACCAAACAAAGTAACGTACAGATTGACGCCGCAGGAGAATGAAGAAGTTAAGAAGAAAGTCCAGGATTTGATGGACAAAGGGTTGATCAGAGAAATATTGAGTCCATGCATTGTGCCAATAGTGTTAAGTCCAAAGAAGGATGGTGGATGGAGAATGTGTACAGACTCAAGAGCTATAAACAAAATCACCATCAGGTATAGATTTCCTTTACCCAGGATGGATGACTTGATGGATTGCTTGAGTGGAGAAAAGTTTTTTTCAAAACTTGATTTGAAAAGTGGATATCATCAGATTAGAATGAGGGAAGGTGATGAATAGAAGACAACATTCAAGACGAAAGAAGGACTATATGAATGGCTTGTCATGTCATTTGGTTTGACGAATGTGCCAAGCACTTTTATGAGATTAATGAACGAAGTCTTGAAATATTTCATTGGGAATTTTGTAATTGTGTATCTTGATGGTATATTGATCTTCAGTAAGACTGGGGAAGAACATTTGAGACATTTAGCTTCAGTGATGAGAAGGTTGCAACAAGAGAAGTTGATGATAAATATGAAGAAGTCATATTTCATGAAGAAAGAACTTATTTATTTGGGGTTCTTGATCTCTTTGAATGAGTTGAAGATGGATCCTGAAAAGGTAAGAGAAGTCAAAGAGTGGTCGTCGCCAAGGAACATCTTTGAAGTCAGAAGCTTCCGTGGATTAGCCAGTTTTTACAGGAAATTCATTAGGAATTTTAGTGGAATTTGTGCATCAATGATGGACACAATCATGAAAAGACATAAATATTTTCATTGGACAGAGGAAGTGAAGAAAAGTTTCAAGTTGTTGAAAGAGACGATAATTGAACAGCCAATTCTGGTTTTGCAAGACTTCAGTAAGACATTTCAAGTGAGATGTGACACAAGTGGATTTGCGATTGGAGCAGTCTTAAGTCAAGACTATAGACCAGTTGCATACTTCAGTGAGAAGCTAAATGATGCCAAGGGGAATTATTCCACGTATGGTAAATATTTTTATGCAGTCATACAAGCGTTGAAGAAATGGAGGCACTACCTAGTTCCAAAAGAGTTTGTTTTGTATAGCGACAACCAGGCCTTATAGTTTATAACCAGATAGGAGAAATTGAACCAGAAACATGCAAAATGGGTTGAATTTATGCAGAACTTTGATTTTGTTATAAAGCACATTTCTGGGAATGCTAACAAGGTTGTTGATGCATTGGCTGGGAAATGTTTGATTCTGCAGGAGTTTCTTGTGAAGACCTTAGGTTTTAATAGCCTTAAGGAGATGTACAAAGATGATTCAGATTTCAAAGAATCTTATGAAGCATGTGAGAATCTTGTTCTGAGAAACAAAATCCAATGGATTGAATACTTGATTCAGGATGGACTGTTATTCAAGGGAAATCAATTGTGTATCCCGAAGAGTTCTATGAGAGAAAACCTTTTGAAGAAAAATCATAGTGGAGGATTGGCTAGACATTTTGGCCATGATAAAACATTTGCACAATTGAACAGTTTGTATTATTGGCCAGGGATGAGGACAGATGTCAAGAAATTTGTCAACAAATGTAGAATTTTCTAGCACGCAAAAGGGAAGAGACAGAATACGGGGTTGTATCAACCATTGCCAGTACCAGAGAGGCCGTGGGACGCGGTAAGAATGGATTTTGTGTTAGGAATGTCGAGGACACAGAGAGGTTGTGATTCCATATTTGTGGTAGTCAATATATTCTCAAAAATGGCACATTTTATTCCATGTCAAAAAACCAGTGATGCAACACACATTGCAAATATATTTTTCAAAGAAGTTGTTCGACTTCATGGTTTACCCAAGAGTATTGTTTCGGACAAAGATACCAAATTTGTTGGTCATTTCTGGAGGACACTATGGAAGAAGATGGGGATGAATTTATCTTTTATCTCAGCATATCACCCTTAGACAGATGGACAGAATGAGGTATTAAATCAAAGTTTGGGAGACTTATTGAGGAGTTTAGTAGCTGAACATCATAGTCAATGGGATCAGATTCTGCCGCAAGTGGAATTTGAATATAATGACTCACCTAACAGGAGTATAGGAAAGATCCCATTCCAGATAATGTATGGAATGTAGCCAAGAGGAGTATCTAAGTTGAGAAACTTAGAGAAGAATGAGTTCAGAAGTGTTGGAGCAGAAGATTTTGCAGCAGAAATGCAAGAGCTCCACAGGAAGATTAAAGAGTGGTTGCAGAGTTCCAATCAGGAATACAAGCGCAGAGCAGATCAGCACAGAAGATAGCTTCAATTCGAAGTGGGAGATTTAGTTTTAGCACACCTCAGAAAACAAAGGTTCCCAAGGGGAACGTATAATAAGCTAAATATGAAAAAGATAAGGATGTGTAAGATTTTACGGAAATTTGAGGCAAATTCTTATAAGATACAATTTCCAGATGATGTGGGCATATCACCCATATTCAACGTAGCAGATTTGTATCCTTATAGAGCAGATGAAGCGAGAGGAGAAGAGAACCAAGAAGAGATTCATTGGGTCAAACAGATGCCTGTAGCTGAAAATCCACAGATGGAAAGGATCATTGATTAGAGAGTTGGTAAGAAGACCCAGAGAAAGACATATTTTGAATATTTGGTAAAGTGGAAAGCACGCCCGATTGAAGATGTCAGTTGGGAAAGTGAAGCAGATATCTAGAAACATGGACAGACAGTGCAGGATCTCATGGACAGGAGTCCATGAATTTTTCAGCCAGAGGAGTATGATGCAGGATCATCGCAAGAAAGCGCAAGCGGAGGACAGTTGGATATGCACTAGCGCGCATTTTGAAGATATTTTTGAATTTCAAAAGGATGACACATTAATGTAATATCTGGAGAGACATAAGTGCTCTTAAATTTTTTGGAAATTGTAATGCATATCTTGAGAAGTGCTCTCATCTGTCGGTTGTAGGAAATTAATGTAATCAATGTAAAGTAGTTGTAGTCTTTATTGTGATAAGATAGCTTGAGGTTGTAGGAGGGAAAACTCGATAAAGCTCCCTCGTATGTATTGTATTGTATCATTATTCTCAATTGAAAGAGTAGTAGTTGTAGAGAAAGAGATCATGGGAGAGCAGAGAATAACAGAGACTGTAGAAGTTGTATAAGCAGATAGTTGTTGCTATAGAAACCATGTACAAAATCACTTAAGTTAATATAAGAATGCTTTGACTCAATTTCATGGTGTTGTTATGGTTACTGTTTGCATCTATTGAATGGTATGTTTACAGTTTTCTTATATACTTTGTTATGCATTTGTTTCAATGTTTTATATGTATGATTTCATGTTGAATGTATGAGATCTATGAGAGGGAGAGTATGAGTTTCAATTGTTTCTCTTCCTAAGAATCCTGCAAGGAGTGAAGTGAAAGTCTGCAAGGACTGCATTGACGAGTTTCTAGGTTTTACCTCAGAAAATCTCAGGAGAGATGGAGTTTATATTATACCCGTGGAAGTTCAAGTATAGCATAGAGTCATGCAAGGTGTGCGCAGGCCAGGTTGAAGTCTTAGACTTTTCCAACCCAAGTGAGCAGTTGAAGAATTTATGTCGCAAGGAGTGTGCAGAGTTGCAAAGTTGAGATAATCAGTGATTATCGAGAAGGCTGCAAGGAGTGCATGAAAGAATTCCTTGGAATCCTTGAGTTTGCAGTCAGAATCAAGTTCAGGAGGGATAGATTCTTGGAAATTTCAAAGGACAGACGAGGGTCGAAATTACCTCGCAAAAACCAAGCTCAGGAGGAAAGACGCCAAGTTATTTGGCCAGGAGTTTTTGAGAACTTGAACGGATGGTTGAGTTTCTCAGAGGGAGAATCGCAGATATCTGTGGACTGTTGGATCCAATGAATCGACGGGGATGTTAAGGCTGAGTGTATTTAAACACTCGCAAGCTTGGGAGGATTATAATTCGTTAGATATGGATGATCGAGAGTCTTTGATTAGGCGCTCTGAGATATCGGCATTTCGGAAGTTGGAAGTGTGGAGAAAGTTGTTTTTGGGAATCCCCAATACGCGAAATTCCGATGCGATCCGGACAGTCATATATTAGGAGGTTCAGGACCATTGATCCGTAGAAAATAAGTCATGAGTTCAGACTTCAAGAAAAGGGGAAGAGTTGCATCGCGAACTCACAAGTCGCGAAATACCGACTCGCTCAAAGGTGAGGCCCCAGGACTTGATTGGAGGTCATATGGTTGAAGCATAAGGGAGGAGCTAAATACTCGTTAGCCCATTTTGGGGTTTTGGGAAACGAAGGAGTTGGGGTGACTCGCAGCAAAAATCCTGAAATCATGAAACGTGAAGTCGTGAAACTTTAAGAGCCATTCAGGTTACGTCAGTGATCACGGGGAGTGGAGGTTCGTGCCTAGTGCTTGTTCGCGGAGGCGTAGCTTCTAAGAAGGACCTGTGGATTTATATGCATTGAAGGTTCCAAAGGAACTAAGGAGCCATTTTGGCTCAAGGGAATAGGAAGATCCAAAGACCAGGAGTTCAAGCAAACACTGTTGAGGTAGGGGTGTTGCGCCAGTCTCTTCTTGGATACAATCATCCCAAAGTTTCTTCCAATCTAGGATATTTTCTCAAGCACAAAATCCCTTGAAAAATGGTTCCTAATACTTGGGAACACCATTCAATGCCACATTCATGAGCTCTGTGTCCTTAGTATTATCCCCTATGGTTGTCATTTAATCACATACATGTGTGATCCTCGTGAGATAGCTAGGTAACATTATCTGATCTAGACATCTGAACCAATATGAGTTTATTCCTTAAGACCACCTTTATATTCATGTTCTTTTCTTTGGAATAAACTTACCAGGGAATCAAACATCTGTTTGGTCGTATTCTTCTCGTTTAGGTGAGGGATTAGATGATCCTTCACTAAATCTAGGAGGACCCTTTATGCTTTGATCTCCTTCTTGTTGTGAGCATATAAATTTGTCGGATATGTCGATGGAGTAACTGATTTATCCACTAAATCCCAAAGTTCGTACTCCTTCAACACCAAAATCACTCTTGTTTTCCAAGATAGGAATTTGGATACTCCATCTAATTTGTATTCAACTCTCAATCGTGTTGTTTCCATCCCTAAGACCTAATAAACTACCCTGGAAATAACCTACTGCTGAAAAATTGTCCCTATATTGATATGTACAGCATGTTCATGACTATCAACACTAAAAATCATGTATATACGTGATTCGACACACTGAAAATCATGTATGTATGCGATTGTGTCTTTTGTAAATAGTGTATGCCTCCGTACACTTGCAAAAACTTAGCTCTGCCTCAGTACAATTGTTTCCCTAAAAAATCCATCCTTTGATTTCCTCATGTTGGTCATGGATCTACTATGGATCTGAGATCTGGCTTCCCTTCATAGCACCTACTCTGATACCATGTTGGTTTTTCAGCAAATTCAACCCTTGGTATGCTTTGATACTGTGTTGAAATTTCTCCTACTCAACACCCAACAATTAGCACAAAACAAAATCACTGTATCTACAAGAAGCACAATTGAGTAATCAACTAAACATGCAGTGGAATCCTAATTAAGGAAACCAAATAAATCACACATAAACACCAATATTTTGGGTAGATGCCCTTGGAAAAACCCTGGAGGGAAAACTAGTGCTGAGAATGATTTTATTATGCTAAAATCAGGGCTCCCGTAACATGGATAATGGCCCACTGAGAGAAATACAACTGCAAACTAACCTGGCAGTGTCTGACCTATTGTACAACTAGTTTTGGCACACTTTTCGAGGCATATGTGATTCTCCTTCTTGTGAATCGCGTCTATACGCGACTGTCTACACTTTGAACCATTTATCCATACGAAAAAACTTGTGCGACAAGCTCTGTACGATCTGACACTCTCATGTGGATTCCTCGAGCTGAAACCCACCTGTGTAAGCCTCTATTCTCTCTTCTCCTTTACTTGATCTCTAGATGGAAGTCCTTCTCCTTCCCTATCCAAGATCTCCTTGAATATTTCAAGTATAATCCAAATTCCTTCTTTGCTTCTACACTCTCGAATGACTCCACACTAGCAAAAGTCCTTCTTTGTTATCTTTGTGTGAATGTGTCTCCTCCTTCACCCTAGCCTTGCTTTTATAATCATGATTTATAATATGTTTCTAATCTCACTTGAGATTTAGATTGCATGTGAAGATTGCATGCTAAGATTACATGCTAAGTACCTTTATCGCTTTCCTTAAATAACTCAACTAATTAATTACATAATTAAATAAAAGCAATTTATTTTAATAATTCCTTTAATTAAAGTAAATTCAAGAGTACAAGTATTTGGATGATGTCCACACATCTAGACACATAGACCTGTGTGGAAATACATGCCTGATGCTACCACTAACATCAACATGAGGCTAGGAGAGCACTACACATGTGCATGCATGAGATTCTCTCCACTCCACTTGTGTGAGCCAGTTAATTGATGACTACATGGTCGGTTAATTAGGACTAGGTGGTAGTTCACTATGGTTTCTATCAATGTATGTACACACCTTTCTAGATAACTACTATGGTGCATTAGTTCAGCCATGTAGATTATATCAGATGTAATTTTTCATTCTCTCATTGTGTGGAATAAAATTCTTTCATTCTTTCTCTCCAATTCTTCTCTTCTTCTCTCAACTTTGAAAGTTTTGCGATCATTGTTTCTAGATAGATTATTTTTCCATGTTTCACTACAATTTCAATTGGTATCATATCCCACGGGCTCTAGGAATAAGGCGCACAAACTATATATTGCAGGTACAAAATATTGAAGCAATCACAAAGAATGGAATTTCCACCATTAGCAATTCTTATGTCACACAACTACTTTGATTGGAAGCCAAAGAATCTACTTCAACTCAGAAGTAGAGGCTTATATAAACAAAATATGGAAACAAAAACTGGACCCACATATGCCATTGAGAAAACAAATAACTTCAACCGCATAGACGAAGCCTTTAGTCTCCTTTACTTATCTGTCTCTCCCAAACTTGTATTCCATGTTGAATCATATACAACTCCAAACAATGTTTGGACTACTCTGGAGGGCCTCTTCGGAAAGTAAGATGAGATGTGTGGTAATATTCTTGAGAGTGAGTTAAACTCATTAGATCCAAGTAATTTTAAGAATATCTGAGACTTCTTCGTGAGGTTAAAAGCATTGTTATTTCAACTCAAACAATGTGGGATCGATAAATCAAAGCAAGAAAATTAGTTGATTATTGTTGCTCTGTCAAAGTTAGGTACAGAGTATGGCATCTTCATCCCCACTTTTCACATAGTAAGGATTACATCGGGTGAAACTTGGAAAATTCCCACATTGGACACATTCATTGAGTCCACGAAACATGAGCAAGATAAGCTCATAAAAATGGGAACACTCAAAAACACAAAAGCACATGCACTTTTTGTGCATGAAAGTGGCAAGACTAACTCTAAATCTAAACAGAAATCAAAGGGAAAGAAGGATCTCAATCCAAGAAAGGGAGGCAACTTCAAACCCTCTGATGAATCTTCCATCTCAAAAGCAAGAAAGAGAAAGAAATGAAAATCAAAGTCTAGTTATTAAAATCATGGTTATCATCCTAAATCCTCTTGCATGAAGAAAACCATTGACCTCATGGAGTAAACACTCCAGCGGAACAATCTTGGAGATTGCATTCCTGAGAATGCCAAGAATAAAACTAGAGAAAATGCACCAGAAAATCGAGGTAATGTGCATGATTTAATTGCAATTAATTCTTCTCCATATGCATAGATCATTGATTCAGAAGCATCACATCACATGGTAACCACAAAAGATGCCATTTCATATTTAAATCTTGCACGGGTCCTCCCATTCTAATGGGAGATGACTCTCTAGTAGAAGTCTCTAGACAAGGGAGAGTAGATCTCGAAAATGGAAGTTTTGATAATGTATTGCATGTTTTGAAACTCTCCGTAAATCTACTCTTTGTTTACAAAATCACACATTCAGGCACAAAGAAGAGGGTTGAATTCACCCCTAATTCTGTGACAATATCTGACACGGAAGACAACTCTCAAATTGTTGTTGGTGAGGCAAAATGTTAGTTGATATTGTACACATTCTCTAAATTTGTTGCTAAATCAGATTTTTCATTGCTACTAACTCATGCCAATGATGATAGTATACTTTGGCATGAATGATTTGGCCACTTAAATTTTAGGTACATGCAGCAGCTCAGCAAACAAGGGATGGTGAAAGGCTTGTCAGACATACAATTTTCTGAAGGAATTTTCCAAGGATGTGTTCTTGGAAAGCATCTGCAAGCGAAATTTGAGAAGAGGACCTCCTCTCCCTTGGAAATTGTTCAAAGTGATATCATGGGTTCTTTCCCTCGTCCTTCCATAAGAAAGGAAAAATATGTGTTGAATTTTATTGATGACTACTCAAGGCACACTTGGGTGTAATTTCTAAAGAAAAAATATGAAGTGTTTGAGCATCTTAAAGATTTCAAAGCACATGCAAAGAAGCAGTCTAGGAAGATCATCAAGATCCTTTGCACAGATAATTAGGGGTAATACATAAACAATGATGTACAACATATTTTTGGTGAAGCAAGTATTCAGTTGTAGTACACATTTCCATACACTCCACAACAAAATGGGGTAGATGAGAGGAAGAATTGGTCTCTAAAAGAGATGGAAAGTTGCATGTTACATGAAAAGTCCCTTACCTCTAAATTTTTGGATAAATCAATCAATTGTGCCACGTACATACAAAACAAATATCCTCACAAATCTGTGAAAGGAAGGACACCTTATGAATCCTGGAGTGGCGTGAGTCTAGAAAAGAGGAAGGGATTTATAGCCTCAAAGAAAAGTATGCATATTTGTGGGTTATCTTGAAGGTGTAAAGGGATACATATTGATAAATCATTTAATAGACAAGTTGGTCATTAAAAGAAGTGTCATGTTTGAAGAAAGTCCCCTGCATGCATCTCAGGAACAACATGCAAAAACTTGTGTGCTTCCTCTTGTAGAATATCTCAGAGATGATGCATCCTAACACTCAGATCATATTTCAGATATGATTTCTAAATCCAATTTGGAATATCATGAGCATGCATGTGGATATATAGATCCAAGACCAAAATGGGCACAGTCCACTTTACAAGCAGTAGGTGATCTTGTGGGTGATCCTACAGATCCGAGGAGGATGAGATCCCAATTTGATTAAGCTACTCCTGCACTCACGACCACAAAACCAATAATGTACATGGATTTCTATATGGTTCTATCATCAGACCCTCATACCTATGCAGAGGATGAAAGCAATCCTTGTTGGAAAGAAATCATGAATGAGGAGTCCAACTCCCTCATCAAGAACCAAACTTGGGACTTTGTTCCACTTACATTAATTTTGAAAGCTTATTAGATACAAATGGGTCTACAGGAAGAAGAAAGTAGAAAATAGAATTGTGAGTAGATAAAAAGCAATATTGGTGGCCAAAGGATTTTAGCAAGTTCATGGGAATGGTTACAATGAAATTTTTTCTCCAATGGCCAAAATGGATTGCATTTGGTTGGCTCTCTCCATTGCAGTAGCAAGAAGGTGGGTGGTACATCACATGGATGTGAATAATATTGCATTTATTCACGATGCTATCGAAGATGAAATCTACATGGAGCAGTCAAAAGGGTACGTATGGAATCCATCTCTAGTTTGCATATTCAAGAAATCACTCTATGGCCTCAAGCAAGAACCTAGAGCCTAGTATGCTAAAATGGATTCTTACTTACTCTCTCAAAATTCCATTCAATGTAAATATGATCCAAATGTTTAAATGGTGAGAACTTTTGACTCTCTATTGATTATAGTGATATATGTAAATGATCTATTAATCACATGTAGTTTAGTCTCGGCCATTGTTGCAGTCAAAATAGCTTTGCATGATAGGTTTTCCATGACCGAAATGGGTCTACTACACTTGTTCCATGGTCTTGAAATCAGT
>ML828401.1:31964-84689 GCA_009831015.1 Picea engelmannii | reverse complement strand
AGTGATATGGAGAGAACTTTTCATGTTTGTTACTCTTTTCTTAGTTGTTTTTCCATGTGGATATACACATTTGATGATATTAAAGTGGCTAGATATTACCAACAACAAGATATAGAGACTTAAGATAGTTATAGGTTCTAGATTGTTCTAGATTAGTTAGAGGTTATAGCTTGATTGTTGAATATAGATTCTGACAGGTTTTAAGAAGGTTATGAAACCGATTGTTTATAGAAATATTGTATATAGAGCTTGTAGATATTACCAACAATAAGATGACATGACATTCTTGAGGAAATTCATATAACAAGACATTGTGGATGACCATGGAGTTTCGTGAACATTTAGAATTCTATTATGAGAACAATGTTCTTTTCATTGCAAAAGTATATTTTTCGCTAAAGAGGACTTCATCCGAATTAGATCCTTAACGATTTTAATTTTTTTTAATTTTGTAATAAGTATGTTATTATTTTTTGGGGGGAAAGTTGGAAGTGATGGTTGAATTTCCAAAGGCAGTGCATTAAAATAATAAAGGTTGTAGTAAAGAATGATCAACAAGGGATATGCAGGGTGAACTTGGGAGGGCAATAGAAAAAATGAGAGCTCGAAGAGTGCAACCTGCTTGAATATCATTGGACGAAGAAGTCAATGAGCTTGTCAACAATGAGCGAAGGTATCTTTGAGCCATGGCCATTTGCAATTTTGTATTGCTAGTGAGAAACTATACACAAAATTTGTGTATAGGACACCCCTCTGTAATTATCTCCCGAGCCTAATAAAATCCCATTAAATATTGGTTTTCTAGGGTAAAATTTGTGTGTCAATTGTGAATTATATTATTGTGTTAAGTTATGTTGTGAATTTACATGCAGTTAAAAGCTGCAGAAGTCAGTCGTGGAGGGGGTTCGCTCCTCATTCTGTCATCCTTTGCGCCTGATTTCGGATACCCTCATGCAACTCTAAAAACTAGAAAATCGAGATGTCTTCCTGAAAACCAAAAACATCCTCCGTATGATCTCGTTTTTGGTCTGTGTCTGTCCTTGGCATACCTATACACCGTTGCGAGAATTGGTCGGGAGGGGAAAGTCGACCTGTGAGTTCGTGAACCCAGTCTATCCGCCATTGCAAAGCCGGATCCGTACTCGAACTGTCTGTGGGTTGCTTCTTTTTGTTTTCCTGAGTGGGATTGTGTTGTGGTTATCCTCACCATGCGGGAATTAAGTCGAAAGGGGCTGAAGAATTAGGTTGTTAGGCCCATGGTTGAAGAGGCAGGTTGTTAGGTCTGTGAGCGGCTCTTTCCAGGTGAGAGAGTCTACTGGGAAGTGGTTCCTCCCAGAGAGAGTCCAACACCATCTAAGGAGCTCTAAGAGTTCCTGATCTGGCCTATTGTTGACACCTAGAGAGGGAGGTGAAGCATCGGTGGACTGTGCTTGTGAAGGTGTATACTCCCGGGTGGAGCAGGCATGTGGGGAATGAGAGTCTATGAGTAGTGGGTGTAAGAAGGCTCCTGGAGAGAATCCTTCCAGTTGCTCTGTGCAGTTTTCCCTGTAACCTCAACCTAGTCAAGGATTCCCTTTCCCTGGGTGGAGCTTAGTCCCAGAGAGGGAGATGAAGCACCGATGGACTATGCTTGTGAAGGTGTATACTCCCGGGTGGAGAAGGCATGTGGGGAATGAGAGTCCGTGAGTAGTGGGCGTAAGAAGGCTCCTGGAGAGAATCCTTCCAGTTGCTCTATGTAGTTTTCCCTGTAACCTTAGCCTAGTCAAGGATTCCCTTTCCTTGGGTGGAGCTTAGTCCCATCTCGTGGGTGACCCTCTGCGGAGCATGATGAGCAGCGTGGTCTAAGGCTGGAAGGTTCGTGGAAGGTGTTGTTCCAAAGTCTGTACTTAAGGCTTAGAAGTACAATGTCTAGGCATCTGAAAGTGTGTAAAAGGTGGAGAAGAGAGAAAAGTCAACCTTCGGCAAATGAAACTAAGGAAGATTTCTACGTTGGCATTGTCTAGCTTCCAATTGTTCCTGGATGGTTATATCTTGTTCAATGGCTGCCCATGAACGTTCAAGTTCGACCCGGTTAGTAGCTATTTTAAGAATGGTGTCGAAAAGGTTTAAGGCAATGTGCGTTTGGTTTGATAATCTGGGTTCGATATTGGGCTATGTTGGTATAGGGACAGTCATGGAGGAATAGTAAAAATAGGAAAAACTTCAGAGAGAGATTAAGTGCTGTCTCAATTTGGTCGTATAAAAGAGAATTTACGGTTTCAGGAATAAAATAGGGATGAAAATCAAAGGCTCTTTCCCGTAACTGAGTTATTTTTTAATAAAGGGTATGAGGTGGGAGAAAAACATTTAGTTGTCTATGGTGTAAGGCTCCTATCAAGGGAGAATCTCATGTATAAACAGAAGAGGAAAACTATAAGGAAATAACCGATGTAGCAGAGAATATGTGTAGAATTTTGAAAATGTGGACTGGTCTTACACCTACTGATAGCTGGTACAGAGGAAAAACAGTAAACAATTATAGAAAACCAAAATTCATTGGCTATAGTAGTGGTCGTACTAAATTATAACGAAGCACATCAGTTAGGAATATGAAATGAAACGAAATATGAGATACAAGAAAACAAACTTGTAACACAGTCGTGATGGAATTGAGAATCTTCAGATTTTCTTGTATTAACTCTCAAATGTAAAAAACTCTGTTACAATTGACACAAAAAGGTCCAGCCCTTTTCATTTCTTTCTGTGGTATATTTATACAATTTTACAAATAAGATAGAATCTCAATAGTCACAAAATTTCGGTTATCACAGGGAGGAGAGCAATCGCTCCATTTCTTCTTCCCTTTCTTCACTTGGTGCCAGACGTTTGTCCTCGTGCGGGCTCGGTACAGGCGACACATCTTTCAACCAATTGAGATATTAGTCATGACGGTTCTGCTTGACAGCTGGCTTCAAAGAAGTAACATTCTCGAGCTAACTACTGCAGCTTGTCTTTCGTCTGTCCATCTATGATGTCGATGGCGCATAATTGCGCGCTGGGTCTATTCATGCATTTGTCTATTTGGACTATGTCCACCATAGTCATCTGGGAAATATCGGCCGAATCTCTTTCCTCTTTTTCCTTTAGATCAAGTGAGATTTTCGCCACATTCATTTGCATCAACGTCTCAGCATTACCTCCGCTGTCAATGCCTAGCAGATCGTCGTCTATAGAACTAAAGGCCTCTTCTAAGGAATTGGTTATCTTTTTGGCTTGCTGCTTGCCTTCAGCGATGTTATGCTCCCGTTCCTTTAATAGAATGTTTCCTCTAGTTTGCTCTGAAATGGTGAACCTGGGAGTACCTGCAGAAACCCTATTGTTTGTGGCTATCACAGCCTCTTGGAAGGCGACCCGAGCTGGTCTGGTATCCCTTTCTCTGGCAGATAAGTTCTCAGAAACCTTGCTGACTAGTAAATAGTTGTCTTGGATCGCTTCTACCTTGGCGAGTAAATTTCGTTGTGCCACAGAGACTCTGCTCCGAATCTCGATCGCCTGAGATTTGAACATCCCGATGTTTATCATTCTTTTCTCGGTGATCTCCACCCTAGCCTGTAGTTGTTCGATCAAATCCCTTTGCTGGCTTGCTTGCATCTGACCATCCCGGACCACCAGTTGTACTTGCTCGAGCTTAGTTTTGAGCAGCTCTATCTCGTTTTTATCGGCCAACCTGGCCTGCTCTATTCCTACGCTCGCCTGGTCTTTAGCAATCTCTGTTGCTGTGGCCAGTCTGGCTTCAAGGGTCCTAATGAGGCGATTTTTTATTTTAAGTTGGTTTTTTAAGAGCTCGACTGAAAATTGATTTACCAAGGCATATGCTCCTAGTGTCCCTGCTATTTTAATAGCGAATTGCTCATTCTTTTTGTCCTTTCCATCAGTTATAACTTTATACTTCTTGGCAGTTGACTCTCCTTCCTGGTAGAATTCCCTTTTTACTAGTGCCTTTCTCTTCTTATCGAATAAAAACTCATTCGAAGGGAGTTCTTCCACCCTTATGGGCCTCAACTCTTCATTGAATATCCATCTTGCATCGATATTTCCCTGCGTCGACTGCAAGGGGGTAACTGATGTGATAGGTTCTCCGATCTGCTTCACAGATTTTCCTGGAGTAGCGACCAGACTCTGCTTCTTCGGCGGGTCGAGAGTCTTTATGTCTGCTTCCAAACTCTTAGTTTCCTCCCCCTCGTCCTGGTGTTTTCCTTGATCGAGAGTCACATCCTTAGAGCCTTCGGCTTCCTTCTTTTTCGCCTCCAAAGTACCCGGACCCTCACCTCGCAACACTTCGGGAAGACAACTTCGTCGATGTTCCTGGAACTTCAGAACATTGGCTCTTTCCTCGAGTGCTAAAGTTTGTATCCGAGCCAGAATCTCGGCATAGGACTTTGCGCCTTGGAAAATGTCATCCGAGGGTGAATTCTCGTGCTCAAATCTCTTGAGCCCGCAACTGGCCAAATGATTGCTCACGACCCTCTGCAGGTCGTGTTTCTTGTATTCAATGGAGACCAAATTTAGGTCTTCCAGGGCTGCTGCCTCGGCTTTGGCATGCCCAAAATCTAATAAAGAATAAGAATTCAAATGAACAGGAAAAGGTGGCCATACCTTCTTTGAATATCCCTTAAGCTCTTTGCTTATACCACCGATTATTGTCTATCGGGCAACCTCGCAACAAGCCAGCTTGTTGGGAATGAACAATGGTAGTGCATGCGGGGGAACAGAAGCCCCAAAAACTCTGAGGTACAAAAATTCTGCTTCCACGTACCAGTCTTCTATGCTTCTCAGATTCGTTACTATGCTGTCCGAGATCCGGGGTGGCAGATGACCAAAAATGGTGACAGGCAGGGGCACCATCACCTAGTTAAAGATTTCATACACAAAATTTTATGCTTTGTTTTCCCATAATTTTGCATGATACACGTGTATGGGCTCGTCTTCTACCGGAGTCCAACTCTATCTCATTAAGGGAAATGGTGTCATACAAAAAATTGTGTCCATAATGTATGCAGACATGAAGAATGAAGACGCCTTCCCATTCTCTTTCTGTGCCCGATATTCTATGACCCGACAGGTCAAGCTATCGGAAAACATCTTTGCCCAGTCAAAGGAACTGCCTTCGGCGACCCGGAACATTAGAGGCACCCACGGAAGGAAAAAATGTGAGGTGTCCTCTTTCCCATATAACCTGCATGTCATCATGGCTACATATTTGTACTGCGGTTCTAAAGAAGTGATTGACTATATGCCGTGGGTATCAGCTCTGAACTTCGCGGTGTTCGAAACCCAATCCTTTATTAAACTGGACATGGTTTTATCATACTAAATGCATTCCTTCTGCTTGAACTCATCCAAGAATTCAGTTCCATATGTGTAGTCGGATGTTGTGGGCAGCTTATACATGGCTTGCAGATGTTCTGGCCTGAAAGTCCCGATGGTGACTTTCTGCTCGTTCATGATGGTTCTGGTCAGTATGTCCACATGGTCCAATGCCCATTGGACCATGTCATAATATGGAAGCAGTCATGGCCTGGTTGTTACTCTGTGCATTCCAGATTGGATGACTATTTTGTACTTGGTGGTTATATCATCTTTTTGTTGTCGCTGGAGTCATCAGAATAGTCCACCAACTCTGCCTGTAGAACATCCGAAACGAATGACCAATTCGGGACCGAATCGATACTTCGGGGTGAAGTATCAGCGACATTGTCTGAGCCTTGTCCCGAAACCTCAACATTTGCCTTTGATGCTTTTCGCGGAGCCATGGCTGGAGATTGCGTTTTGGCTCTTCTACGATAGAAATGCGTATACATGTAGAAATCAGCTGCTCAGAGATAATGTGCTCTGCGTAATATGAATTGCATTTTTTATAATGAACCACAACTCTTATATATATTTGAAAACTTGGTACCTTTCAGAACAAGTCTGTCAAATCATATTTAGAAATAAATTTTGCCATAAAAATCCGATCTTATATTTATCGATTTACCCTATTTCCTCATTAATGTCATAAATTTTGGCGGTTTAAAGGTCAGTTGGCGTATGGAAAGAATAAGGCTACCTCGTGAATCGTGCAAGCATCGAAACATGGGATATGTCTTGATTTAGCTTAATTAATCTAGTTGTACCAACGTTAATCAATATTTCAGTACTCGTTATATCGGAGATTTTAGTTCAACACTTTGAATCTCTAACACCTGAGACTACGAAGATCAATTCTGATTAATAAAAGGTAATTTTGATTTCGGGTTCGATTAATTTTATAATTATTATATTCGCCATATCGCGACTCGTAGCTTCGAAGATAAGTTTCTGGAAGATTTACATGCCGAGCTGCGAAACCGCGAGATCGTGATAACATGACTTAATTAAAAGGGAAGATAATCTTGGATTAAGTGATTAATTAATTACGTTATATCCGCATTGTTATTTCGCGAGTCGGGGTTTAGATGGTGTAACTTTCGAAAAGGACAACGCCGAGTGGCGAAATGACAAGAGAATATTTTACCACGGTTTAGCTTTTACCTTTAACCTTGACATGGGTTACTCAAATAAGGACCTCGTGTTCTCGATTATCGGGGCTATGACAATAAATTTTTGGGTTTGGCGAACGCCGAGGCACGAAACCCCAACAACGTTTAATCATGGGTTAGGGAAAACTTTACCCTCGTTACTGTCTTGAGTGAAAAATTAAAATGATTTTGCTGTTTTGTGGCTCGGGACGTGTGAAATGAATGACTTATAGTATCCGACCTACGAGATCCCGAAGTAGAACAAAAGAGGAAACATTTTTACGAAAGGTAGGACTTGTTTCAAGAGTACAATAATCATCGTTGCTCGCGTGGTAAAGCTTCAGAGATCTCGTATCTCATAGGGAAATTATGAAAACCATCTTTAGATTTCAAGCATTAAAAATGAAATTTGTGACAGGCTAGAAAAAAAAAGGCGGCTCCAACATAGGCTCCAACTAGGGATCTCGCCTTCCTGTGAGGCGGGAAGAACAGTAGACCACATGCCAATATTGGGTAAATGGAGTCAATAGCTCAATCAGGCGAAAAGGTTCCTGAAAATAGGGTATCGAAGGGGGAAAGAGACTTCGTTCTTCACCTTGAAAAGATTTTTTCAAAATCAGATACTCTTTCTAAACATGGTTGTAGTCCCTTTCACAACTTTCCCTTTCCCACTACTAAATTCAGGTATGCTTTAAGACAATCGAAACAGTCCTAGGAGACCCAACAAATCTTGCGGCTATCGGCTTGCATCAAAAGAATAAGATTATATGTTTTTAATTGGGGAGTCCTGTCTGAATTTTGGATGTGGATCAAGTTTCGAAAAGCATTGGTTACCAGAGTAGAGTGGTATTCATGTATAACAGCCTTATAGATATCTCAGAACCCCGGTGAAGTTATCTGGCCCCTTTTTACTGAATTTCCTTTCACCACTTCAGAATATATTTATGCATTTAAATGTTGAGATGAGGGCAATCATTTCTGAATTTCCTTTCATCGTCTCTCGGACTAGGTGGGGGAAATCATTTCTGAATTTTCTTTCACCACCTGTCTTATAATTTTCTTTTTAGAGTACGAAGATGGGGGCAATCAGTTTGTATCAGGGCTGATATCTGTGTAATATTTCGCATTATAGGTCTGTCAACTTACTTTGATTACTCGGTACCAACCTTCCCTTGACCTTCACAACATCTTCGTTCTTGGGGAGAAAAAGGATAATAACTTTTTAAGGGCATTTTATTTGAGCAAGCTTCAACCCTCCGATGTCGTTGAAAAACCTAGGAAAGTTAGGATCACTCTAAACGTTCCTTCGTTTAGCAGGTGATCGAGTAGTTGTGAAGACTCGCTTTCTTTCCACAATCTGCTTTGAAGCTCACAAGGTTGAAACGAAAAACTTTTATCCCTTCACATATGAAACGAAAAGATGGTGACTTTTTAAAAGGTAAACCCGAAGGTAGAAAGGATGTCAGGCAGTGATTTACTGGCTGAAAACACAGAGGTCAAACAATTCAAAACTGACTCTTGTATATATTTTCGGGGATAATTTACTTTGATTGAATGTTTTTAGATTGGGTGAATTCGTTTAAATTGTCTTAATTTTTTCAAAGATTATCAACCCAAGAAACAACTTTGTTATCTATTAGTTCAGCTGATATTGTAGTTTGAAATGGCGTTACCTTGGTTTTCTTTAACAATCCTTTATAAACATGTCCTTTGAGAAATCTCATTTTTACCTTTTCATTTCACTTTCTTTGCGCAATATGAAACTACTTTAGGTATCACCTATTTATGCCGATTTATTTCTGACACCGACTTTCAGTTTACTTCTCCTGCTTGTTTCATATGCAGCTGGAAGCCTGTAAAAGGCAAATACGAATCTTATCCGAAATGTGTCGAAAGTTCATGAAAAAAGAAAATCAAAAGCAATGTTTAAATGAAACTAAATATATGTACATAAAATGTATATAAGAATTATATATATATATATATATATATATATATATATATATATATATTAATCTGGCGACTGTTACGTCATGTAATGCTTTAGATACCGCCCGTTGATAGGGGCGTTGAGGACTTCTCCATCTATATTTTCCAATAGGAAAGAATTTTTTCCTTTCGGAGTCGAGACCCTGAATGGCCCGTACCAGAGGTAGTCAAATTTACCATGCTTCATTGCTTCTTCCTTTCTTGCATCCCATCTTAGCACTAAATCACCTGGGAGGAATTCCCTGTCCTTTTCTTTGTGGTCGAACAATGCCTTCATGTGATCTTGGTACTTCTGGATCTTTTCATCAACTTCGACTCTATGCTGTTGAATCTCAATCAGCTGATTAATTCTCCTGGTTACATGATTGGTTTCTTCGTTTTGATCTTGCCATAAATTCATTACTGGTAGCGCTAGGTTTATAGGTAGAACAACATCTGTCACATAGACCATTTGAAAAGGTGAAGTGCCGATAGACCTTTTAGTTCTTATGCGGTTTTCCCAAAATGCGTATTTTAAGTGTACATGCCAAGACCTTTTATTTTCATCCAATACTTTCTTGATTATATTTACCAAGCTCTTGTTAGATGATTTAGCCAATCCATTCCCCTGGGGGTAATATGTCGTGGAATGGCCAAGAACGATGTTATACTTTTGACAGAAGCTGATCATAGCCATAGATTTAAAGGCCTGGGCATTGTCAGTAACTATCTTTTGGGGACAACCGAATCTTGACAAAATATTGTCTTCTAAGAAATCGATTACCACCGAGTCTGTTTCCCTTTTGGTTGGAATGGCTTCCACCCACTTAGTAAAATAATCTGTAGTTGTTAATATCCACTTGTGTTGAGCACTGGAATGGGGATTAATCTCACCTATGAAGTCTAGACCCCATTGCTGAAATGGGGCTTCAACTTTGACTGGAACTAGAGGTAGTGTCAGGTGCTTCTGTTTACCTGTGAATAGTTGACAAGGGTTGCAGGCACGCACTTTGGCATTGACGTCCGAAAAGAGTTTTGGCCAGTAGTACCCAACCCTCAAGATCTTGTAAGCTGTAGCTCTCCATGCGTGATGCCCCCCACAGACTCCCTCGTGAAATTCGTCTATAACCCGCTGAGTTTCCGATTCAACTAAACAGACTAACAGGAAACCGAGTGGATCTTTCCAATATAGCTGACTTTCGGCGATGCAATATTTAACTGCATGGAGTTTTAAAGTTCTGGATTTAGATGGTGATAGTTCATTTGGGCATTTTAGAGTCAGCAGGTATGACACTATGTCTTTGTACCAGCTCGATGATAAGAACTTCTCTTCAATCTTTTTTGGACTTGTTTCTTCATTCAGCTCATTTAGGTCTGTGTTCTCGTCGCCTTCCTGTAGGCAATTGATATCTAGGGCTCTGAAATTCAACTCAGCTAAGAGTTTTTCCAAGCCTTGCCCTTTTATCAATTTGGTCGTTTTGACTTCCAGATCAAATTCCTAGATTTTGGCGAGCCAACGCCCTCTTTTTCCATTACTGTCTAGCTGTACCAATATATCTTTCACAGAACTGGTAGGCACGTACGCAATTATCTTTGAGTGTAGTACATAAGTTCTGAATGCCTTTAATGCTTTTACCATTGTGTATGCCTATTTTTCTATTATGTCATATTTCAGTTATGCGTCTCTAAGGCTTTTGCTAAAAAACACGATCGGTTGTTTGAATCCTTCTTCATTTTTTTGTAGGAGCACCGCGACGATAGTGTGTTCAGAGGAAAATGAGAAAATAAGGAAATCTTTCAGATAGTCTGGGCTTGCTAACACAGGTACCTCGCTTATGACTTTCTTAATATGCGCGAACGATGCTCTGGCTTCGGTTGTCCAATTTATTCCGCTGTCCTTCTTCAACATACCTGTGATCAATTTAACAATCTCAGCGAAATTCGAGATAAACCTTCGTAAAAAATTTATTCTTCCTAAGAAAGATTGAATCTCTTTTACATTTCTGGGAATATTTATAGTATCTATTGCTTCCATCCTCTTAGGATCAATCCTGATTCCATCCCTAGATACGATGTGGCCCAAAAGCTTACCTTCCCACATGGAAAAATGTGATTTCTTTGGGTTTAAAGATAGACCAAACCTGCAACATTTTTCGAAAGTCTGTTTAAGATGGATCAAGTGTTCTTCATCGGTTTTAGAGAAAACCGTCAAATCGTCGAGGTAAATGACTATGAACTTGTCCCTTTCTCCTATGAAAGTGATGCCCATAGCGCGCTGGAATGTGGCCCCTGCATTCATCAAACCAAAAGGCATTTTTTCATACATGAACGTACCCCATGGTGTGGTGAAAGTAGTTTTTTCCCTGTCTTGTTCATTCATGGCGATTTGATTATAACCAAAGAACCCATCTATCATAGACATTCGGTTTGCTCCAACAACTTTTTCTAACACATGGTCCATTTTGGGCAGCGGATAATTGTCCTTGAGAAACGACTTATTTAAGTTTTGGAAATCCACACACAGTCTGATTTCCCCACTCTTTTTCCTGACCGGGACCATGTTTTCTACCCAGTCCGAGTATCTAAGAGGTACGATTATTTTCGCATCTAAAAGTTTCTTAACCTCTTTTTCGATCATAGGTAACAAAATGGGGTTAATTTGCCTAAGCTTTTGCCTAAACGGTTTGAATCCAGGCTTCAAAGGTATCTTGTGATCAATTATGGAAGTGTCATATGTTCTTAACTCATCATAAGACCAGGCGAAAACATCTTTATACTGTCTGAGTAGGTCTTTATACTTAACTTTCACTTCAGGAGGGAGGAACTTGGATATTTTTACCACCCTGGATTCTTTTTCAGTTCCTATATCATAGTCCTCCACTTCTTCTGGTTGGGGCTGCAAAGTGGATTTTACAGGTACGTCATTCTGATCAAAAAGTATTTCTAAAGGAATCAATCCTTTCGGAATTTGGTTGTTTTTAAGGACCAACATACGATGATCCGCAATTTTTTCTCAGAAGGCTTCGGGATCTTCCCCTTATTGCATGATCCATATTGGGTCATTTTGATTTTCTTGGTCTGCATGAGTTTCGGAGAATTTACCCATTGCTGCAAGAAATTTCTTAATTTTTTCGTCATCCTCAAAGACCTGCCAATGTCGGATATTGTCTGGTATAGAGGGTTTGTATATGATTTCAATGTGATACTTCAATTTGAAAGTCGTGGGAGGAGAGAAGGTTGAAGTTGCTTTTGCCAATGCATCAGCATGTAAATTCTCTGCGCGAGGGATAAAATGGACATTTACGGATGAGAAAAATTTTTCCATGAGATCCCAAGCACAATTTCTGTATGTTCTTAATCTGGATGCTTGGATAGGTACTGTCGGTTTATTTGTTTGACTATTAACTCTGCATCACCATATACCTCTAAGTTATTTATATTTAGTTTCTTGGCAACCTCTAATCCTAAGACCAACGCTTCATATTCACATACGTTGTTAGTGTAATCTATATCCCACTGCAGTCGGTAGGAAAAAGGAACACCGAACTTACCTCCGGGAGCCACTAAAAGCACTCTTGCACCCGCCCCTTCAGAAGATGAAGCACCGTCAAAATACATTTTCCAGACACCAGTTTTACACAGATCCTCTGTCATGTAACTTGAATCCTCTCGCTCTATATCGTTTCCCTCCGGACAACCATATAAACCATCATCAAAAGTCAAGATACAATTTCCCAGATCTTGGTCCACAATGTAAATAGGGAAATTGTTTGGGTTTTGAGGGTCACTCACTATATATGCTAATCTCGTTTCTCTGTACAACCGAGTGAAATGACCACTGAACACAGGAATTGTGGAAAACGTCATGTCCAACTGAAGAGAACCCCCCAACTTGGCTCCCCATGACCTAGATAACAACAAGCCATACTTAGGGGGAATATCTGCGATAACCACATCCATAAGGATACTCTTAACCGGGACCTACGCCAGGGTAACTACCAGATCTTTTATCATCCCCATACACTTAACCCTTCTTCAGTCAAAAGAGTACATATCTCCATAAGGTCTGGTGATCTGGAGACCCAACTTGTCCATAATAATCTTAGGCATAACATTATGGGAGGCTCCAGAGTCTAACATGCAATTATGTAGAAATTGATCATACACATTCAGAGTGATATAAAAGGGAGCAATGGTGTATTTTTCCCCTTCAAAATGGGGACCAAAGGTGATGTTAGGTTTGTCATCTTCGAGGTTTAAAACATCAGACTGGATTTCTAGCTCCGAGACACCCATCGCTTTGGTAATCTGTTTCCGATAAACGAGGTTTTTTGCTAATTCTACCAAAGGGATTGGTATCTTAATTTTATTTATCTCATTTTCAAAATTCAAATCTCCGCTCACCTTGTCTGTTTCTTTAGCTGAGACTTCCAAATCCTTCCTTTCCGACTTATTCGTCTGGACCGCTTTATCACTCATGGTCCTGGCTGAAGACATAATTTTATTTGTTGTTTCGGTTCCTTGTGCTTTGGTTTCGACTTTTTCCACTTCGGACTCTTGTGTGCTTACTACTTTAGTTTTGTTGTTGGGTAATAAGGTCTCTTCCGAAGGAGGCTCATAAGTTTGACCTCTTTGGAGGATTTTCTTGGGTTGAGTAGTTGAGGTGGGCTTACTCTTAGATCTTAAGTTGTACTTTGGTTGAAACTCAACCATTATCATCTCAGTTTCTGGTTGAGATTCACAGAGATCAGTGTGATCACCTTCTTCACCCTTATTCGATGGTCTCGGCGTGTTTAGAGATTTTTCATAGTCTTCTTGAGTCAGATATGATTGATTGCAGTCATCACCAAAGTTCGTGACATCGTTATCCGAATCTCCAAAGTCTTGAAAATCATTCGCTCCTATAAAATTTTCATTCTTTAAGGGAGCTTGTATTTTTTGATCTTCATTTTTTATTTGTCTTTGTTGGTTCGGGGGGTTGGGGTTCCTCTTGAAATCCTTTTTGGGGAAAGAGTCAGCTTTGGCCTGTTCGAGATCCATTCTGGATATTTTATTTGACAGTTCTTTAATTACTCTGGTCATATCATCCACCCTATCGTCTGCGGATCTATTAGACCTTGAAGGACCTGCTTGTTCTCTAAAGTGTTTGGTCTCTCGATTTCCGGTTTCTAATTTATCTTTAAGCTTACCTGAAGCCATCATATTAGACTCTATTTCTACTGCATCGTCCTGCATTCGGTTTAGGGTGGCTCCCCTTCTTTCTCGCAAAAGGAGTGCAAAATCCGGTTTGAAAGCTCCGACGAAAGTTACTTTGGCTGCAGGTTGGGACGGTTTAACCTCGGCTGGGATTTTATTATATAGTTTGTTGAATCTCTGAATAAATTCCATGACTGTTTCTGAGTTCTTTTTCCTTAAAGACCCAAATTCAGTTAAATAATATAGATGGTCTTTTCTCTCGCCCCATTGTCTGAGGAAAACATCTTCCAAAGCGTCATAAGACAAGATAGAAGCTGCAGGTAGGCTCCGAAACCAAGTTCGGACATGGCCTTCGAAGGTTTGGACAAGAAGTCTCGAATATACGTCCTCATGTTCGATACCCATGATATTTGCGAATTGATCGAAGAAATTAATATGTTCATCCGTGGTCAGATTCCCTTCCCCGGTGAACTTCGGTAAAAATTTTATGTAATTTTCGGGAAGGTCATGTAGAGGGATGAGCAATACTAAGGGAGCATATTTGGCTGCAACTTTCACAAAAAATCTGGGAGGGGGGGCAGGCCCTTGGCCTCCAGCTCCTCCTCCACCTCCTCCTATAAACCCTCCACCTCCTCCTCCGGCAGCTGCCATCGTTATTTGTGGACATTTATAAAGGGGATTCTGGTAAATTAAAAGTGACTCTTTATTTTCTTCGCGAACAGGAAAATCTGATGAGGAAAGATAAGGAACGCGAGGACTCGGTTCCTTGGATTTGAAAGAGACGAAATCAGGAGAACCGATGGGTGTGGAAACCGAGTGTGTAACACACTCTTCAGAATTTGGTGGGGTCAGAAATTTAACTGAAGGAAAGATGGTATGTCAAAATCCGACGAACTTTCAAGATGGCCCTTTCCTTTGTGTACTACGGGGATCGTCGGATGAATCTCACTCCTTACTTCGGAGCAGTTTGGCGTTGAAACTTTAGTGTCAAAGAGAGGACTGAGCGAAGTTGAGGGTTAGGAAGAACTCTTAGTCTCCAGTGGTGGGGTTTTAAGTTTGTAAACCGCAGCGGTTGGCTTAAGAGAGCCTCTCGCCTTTAGAATCTTTTTGGGATCGGTAATGGGCGTAATCTGCTTACCATCTAGGTTTTGTCTGGTATTCCTTTGACCGGATGCCAGTTTATTATTTGTGGAGTCGCCAAGTGAAAGATTAGGAAGCCTTAAAATGTGTGTACTCTTTGTTCACTATCAAAGGGTAACACTTTTAACGAAAAACAAATGTCGTTTTCCCAGGGAAAAAGATCTCGTAAATTCGGTCCCCAACAACGGTGCCAAAAATATGTTGTTCCAGAGTTTGTACTTAAGGCTTAGAAGTACAGTGTCTAAGCATCCGAAAGTGTGTAAAAGGTGGAGAAGAGAGAAAAGTCAACCTTCGGCAAAGGAAACTAAGGAAGATTTCTACGTTGGCGTTGTCTAGCTTCCAACTGTTCCTGGATGGTTATATCTTGTTCAATGGTTTCCCATGAACATTCAAGTTCGACCCGGTTAGTAGTTGTTTTAAGAATGGTGTCGAAAAGGTTTAAGGCAATGTGTGTTTGGTTTGATAATCCATGTTCGATATTGGGTTGTGTTGGTACAGGGAGAGTCATGGAGGAATAGTAAAAATAGGAAAAACTTCAGAGAGAGATTAAGTGTTGTCTCAATTTGGTCGTATAAAAGAGAATTTACGGTTTCAGGAATAAAATAGGGATGAAAATCAAAGGCTCTTTCCCATAACTGAGTTATTTTTTAATAAAAGGTATGAGGTGGGAGAAAAACATTTAGCTGTCTATGGTGTAAGGCTCTTATCAAGGGAGAATATCATGTATAAACAGAAGAGGAAAATTGTAAGGAAATAACCAATGTAGTAGAGAATATGTGTAGAATTTTGAAAATGTGGACTGGTCTTACACCCGCTGATAGCTGGTACAGAGGAAAAACAGTAAACAATTACAGAAAACCAAAATTCATTCGCTATAGTAGTGGTCATACTAAATTATAACGAAGCACATCAGTTAGGAATATGAAATGAAACGAAATATGAGATACAAGAAAACAAACTTGTAACACAGTCGTGACAGAATTGAGAAACTTCAGATTTGCTTGTATTAACTCTCAAATGTAAAAAACTATGTTACAATCGACACAAAAAGGTCCAACCCTTTTCATTTCTTTCTATGGTATATTTATACAATTTTACAAATAAGATAGAATCTCAATAGTCACAAAATTTTGGTTATGACAGGGAGGAGAGAAATCGCTCCATTTTTTCTTCTCTGTCTTCACTTGGTGCAAGACGTTTGTCCTTGCGCGAGCTCGGTACAGGCGACACATCTTTCAACCAGTTGAGATATTAGCCGCGATGGTTTTGCTTGACAGCTGGCTTCAAAGAAGTAACATTCTCGGGCTAACTGTTGCAGCCTGTATTCCATCTATCCATCTATGATGTCGATGGCGCATAATTGCGTGTTGGGTCTAATCATGCATTTGTCTATTTGGACTATGTCCACCATAGTCATCTAGGAAATATCGACCGAATCTCTTTCCTCTTTTTCCTTTAGATCAAGCGATATTTTCACCACATTCATTTGCATCAATGTCTCGGCATTACCTCCGCTGTCAATGCCTAGCAGATCGTCGTCTATAGAACTAAAGGCCTCTTCTAAGGAATTGGTTATCTTTTTGGCTTGTTGCTTGCCTTCGGCGATGTTATGCTCCCATTCCTTTAATAGAATGTTTCCTCTAATTTGCTCTGAAATGGTGAAACTGAGAGTACCTACCAAAACCCTGTTGTTTGTAGCTATCACAGCCTCTTGGAAGGCGACCCGAGCTGCTCCGGCATCCCTTTCTCCGACAGATAAGCTCTCGAAAACTTGGCTGACTAGTAAACAGTTGTCCCGGATCACTTCTACCTTGGCGAGGAAATTTCGTTGTGCCGAAGAGACTCTGCTCCGAATCTCGATCGCCTAGGATTTGAACATCCCAATGTTTATCATTCTGTTCTCGGCGATCTCCACCCTAGCCTGTAGTTGTTCGATCAAATCCCTTTACTAGCTCGCTTGCATCTGACCATCCCAGACCACCAGCTGTGCTTACTCGAGCTTAGTTTTGAGCAGCTCTATCTCGTTTTTATCGGCCAACCTAGCCTGCTCTATTCCTACGCTCGTCTGGTCTTTAGCAGTCTCTGTTGCTGTGGACAGTCTGGCTTCAAGGGTCCTAATGAGCTGATTTTTTCTTTTAAATTGGTTTTTTAAGAGACTGACTGAAAATTGATTCGCCGAGGCATATGCTCCTAGTGTCCCTGATATTTCAGTACCGAATTGCTCATTCTTTTTGTCCTTTCCATCAGTTATAACTTTATACTTCTTGGCAGTTGACTCTCCTTCCTAGTAGAATTCCCTTTTTACTACTGCCTTTCTCTTCTTATCGAAGAAAAACTCATTCGGAGGGAGTTCTTCCACCCTTATGGGCCTCAACTCTTCATTGAATATCCATCCTGCATCGATATTTCCCTGCGTCGACTGCAAGGGAGTAACTGATGTGATAGGTTCTCTGATATGCTTCATAGATTTTCTCAGAGTAGCGATCGAACTCTGCTTCTTCGGCGGGTCGGGAGCCTTTATCTCTGCTTCCGGACTCTTAGTTTCCTCCCCCTCATCCCGGTGTTTTCCTTGATCGGGAGTCACATCCTTAGAGCCTTCGGCTTCCTTCTGTTTCACCTCCGAAGTACCCAGACCCTCATCTCGCAACAATGCGGGAAGACAGCTTTGTCGATGTTCCTGGAACTTCAGAACATCGGATTTTTCCTCGGGTGCTAAAGTTTGTATCCGAGCCAGAATCTCGGCATAGGACCTTACGCCTCGAAAAATGTCACCCGAGGGTGAATTCTCGTGCTCAAATCTCTTGAGCCCACAACTGGCCAAATGATTGCTCACGACCCTCTGCGGGTCGTGTTTCTTGTATTCAATGGAGACCAAATTTAGGTCTTCCAGTGCTGCTGCCTCGGCTTTAGCATGCCCGAAATCTAATAAAGAATAAGAATTCAAATGAACAGGAAAAGGTGGCCATACCTTCTTTGAATATCCATTAAGCTCTTTGCTTATACCACCGATTACTGTCTGTCGGGCAACCTCGCGACAAGCCAACTTGTCGGGAATGAACAATGGTAGCGCATGCGGGGGAACAGAAGCCTCGAAAACTCTGAGGTACGAAAATTCTGCTTCCACATACCATTATGCTATGATGCTCAGATTTGTTACTATGCTGTCCGAGATCCGGGGTGGTGGATGACCAAAAATGGTGACATGCAGGGGCACCATCACCCAGTTAAAGATTTCATACACAAAATTTTCTTCTTTGTTTTTCCATAATTTTGCATGATACACGTGTATGGGCTCGTCTTCTGTCGGAGTCCAGCTCCATCTCATTAAGGGAAATGGTGTCATACAACAAATTGTGTCCATAATGTATGCAGACATGAAGAACGAAGATGCCTTCCCATTCTCTTTCTGTGCCCGATATTCTGTGACCCGACTGGTCAAGCTATCGGAAAGCATCTTTGCCCAGTCAAAGGAACTGCCTTCGGCGACCTGGAACATTAGAGGTACCCATGGAAGGAAAAAATGTGAGGTGTCCTCTTTCCCGTATAACCTGCATGTCATCATGGCTACATATTTGTACTGCGGTTCTAAAGAAGCGATTGAATATATGCCATGGGTATCAGCTCTGAACTTCATGGTGTTTGAAACCCAATCCTTTATTAAACTGGACATGGTTTTATCATACTGAACGCATTCCTTCTGCTTGAACTCGTCCAAGAATTCAGTGCCATATGTGTAGTCGGACGTCGTGGGCAGCTTATACATGGCTTGCAGATGTTCCGGCCTGAAAGTCCCGATGGTGACTTTCTACTCGTTCATGATGGTTATGGTCGGTATGTCCACATGGTCCAATGCCCATCGGACCATGTCATAATATGGAAGCAGTCGTGGCCTAGCTGCTACTCTGTGCATTCTGGATTGGATGACTATTTTGTACTTGGTGGTTATATCATCTTTTTCGTTGTCGCTGGAGTCGTCGGAATAGTCCACCAACTCTGCCTGTAGAACATCCGAAACGAATGACCAATACGGGATCGAATCAATACTTCAAGGCGAAATATCAACGACATTGTCTGAGCCTTGTCCCGAAACCTCAACATTTTCCTTTGATGCTTTTCGTGGATCCATGGCTGGAGATTGCGTTTTGGCTCTTATGCGATAGAAATGCATATACATACAGAAATCAGCTGCTAAGAGATAATGTGCTCTACATAATATGAATTGCATTTGTTATAATGAACCACAACTCTTATATATATTTGAAAACTCGGTACCTTTTAGAACAAGTCTGTGAAATCATATTTAGAAATAATTTTTTCCATAAAAATCTGATCTTATATTTATCGATTTACCCTATTTCCTCATTAATGTCATAAATTTTGGTGGTTTAAAGGTCAGTTGGCGTATGGAAAGAATAAGGCTACCTCGTGAATCGTGCAAGCATCGAAACGTGGGATATGTCTTGATTTAGTTTAATTAATCCGGTTTTACCAACATTAATCAATATTTCGGTACTCGTCATATCGAGGATTTTAGTTTAACACTTTGAATCTCTAACACCCGAGACTGCGAAGATCGATTTTGATTAATAAAAGGTAATTGTGATTTGGGGTTCGATTAATTCTATAATTATTATATTCGCAATATCGCGACTCGGAGCTTCGAAGATAAGTTTCTGGAAGATTTACATGCCGAGCTGCGAAACCGTGAGATCGCGATAACATGACTTAATTAAAAGGGAAGATAATATTGGATTAAGTGATTAATTAATTACGTTATATCCGCATTGTGATTTCACGAGTCGGGGTTTAGACGGTGTAACTTTCGAAAAGGACAACGTCGAGTGGAAAAATGCCGAGAGAATCTTTTACCATGGTTTAGCTTTTACCTTTAACGTTGACATGTGTTACTCAAATAAGGACCTCGTGTTCTCGGCTATCGGGGCTATGACAATAAATTTTTGGGTTTGGCGAATGCCGAGGCGCGAAACCCCGATGACGTTTAATCATGGGTTAGGGAAAACTTTACCCTCGTTACTGTCTTGAGTGAAAAATTAAAATGATTTCGCTGTTTCATGGATCGGGACGTGTGAACTGCATGACTTATAGTATCCGACCTACGAGATCCCGAAGTAGAACAAAAGAGGAAACATTTTTACGAAAGGTAGGACTTGTTTCAAGAGTATAATAATCATCGTTGCTCGCGTGGTAAAGCTTCAGAGATCTCGATATCTCAGAGGGAAATTATGAAAACCATCTTTAGATTTCAAGCATTAAAAATGAAATTTGTGATGGGCTAGAAAAACAAAGGCGGCTCCAACAGAAGGTCTGCACATGGTTGGTGGAGTTATGCTAGTTTAAAAGATAAGTGTTAATTTTGTACTTAATTTATATGTGATTCATGTTTGTGTCTTGAAATGTTATGATGTATTCTGTTAGTTTGAATTGTTTATAATGTTGTTCAAGTCTGTAAAACAGAAGTAAATCCATGTTAAATGTCTTATTTTGATTTAATATGCATCTGATATATATAATTATAAGTTTGTCCCATGTAGTAGTGTTTCCCGACCAGTGGGTTGATGGTCGGGGACATTACAATATGGTATCAGAGCCAAGGTTTCAACGTTGAGCCTAAATGGGTTGGATAAGTGTTCGTTGGACCCGAAGTTCAGGTGGGAATTTTGTTTGGAAGAATCGATTTTTGGACCTTAGAATGTTATTGAGTGGCAAGGGGTTACTTGGCTATGGTGTAGTGGTATTATAAGACCGCAGTCGGTGTGGTATTTGACCATTGAGAGAGAGATATCTCAACGCACGAAGTGTTGGAGCCGTTGGATCTGAACGGGAGGAAAGGAGATCCCTCACGATCGTCAGATTTGGAGAAGGTATAGGAGAGTTATCCTGGAAACCTTTTAGGGATTCGTCTATCGGGAAAAGAGAGATGTGTTGATGCACGAAATCTCGATGCCCGAAACTCCGAAGTCTCAAAAGATATACACCCTAGATTGCAAGGAAAGAGCTTGATTGTTGGATTAAGCAGAAAGTAAGTCGCAATTTCACGATTTCGATTATCGGGAAAAGCGAGATGTGTTGTTGCACAAGCTTTTAAAAAGAAAATTGAACGTGGTGGGACCCGATGACATCGTTGTGGGTGACGTGGACCTTCCTAGACCTACCACGTGCCACCATTTTAGTCGGTAACAACTGTACTAAGTGGGCCCAAAGGGGGTAAGTTAAATCAGAATTTTGGATGTCAAAAGATTGGGAGGAAGCAAGTGTAGGAACCCCCGAGGTCTGAAACCCTGAAACTCCAAGTCCCAAAGTCCCGAAAGCTTTGATGATGGGAAGACCACAGTGGATTTCAGTCGTAGGAGGATGAGTAAACGTGGACCATTGATCCAACCGATTTCACGAATTCGGTAATCGAAACTCCGGGAGATAGTTGTGTGTGCCTTGAAACTCTCTGCATGTTGAAAGCCCAAGTAGCACCTAGTAGTTTAGCATTTGGTCACGACCCGTGATTGCATGAGTTAGGGACTAAGAAAGAGGGGGTTTTCACCCGAAAGTTACAGAGCCGAGAAGAGCTTGGAAAATTTGTGAAATCGAAACGTTTTCTTAATCGGATTGGTTTGAATGTATGGATTTTGTTAAGGAGAGATGGCCTGACAAATTCTGGATTTTTGCACATTGTGATTGCAGAAGTTGACGAGTGCTAGAACCATATAGAATTTCCACGGAGTGAAAAAAAATGGAAGAGGCATGGACTGCTTCTAATACAGGAAACGAAAAAGAAGAAATGGGCATCCACTTGGGTGTCGAAGGATCAAACTCCAATGGACAGAAAGGAGATGGATAAGGAAGGGCATATGATGAAAATCATTGAAATATTACAGAAGGATGCCCAGGCTTGCTGAGATGATAGCCAAAAGCTCATGAAAGCTAGGGATCAACAGGGAGAATTCAACTTGAAGTTGTTGAGGAGCCTCGATAGGATCGAAAAGAAATTGGAAAAGGAGAGTGACACAAGAAAAACAGGGATTCACAGGACCCCTGAGAGGGAAAGAAGATCAAGGAGTGTCAGCAGACATCATTGTCGCTCCCCAAAGCATTATAGTAAGGAAGCACGCAGTAGTTCAAGCCCATATCCTACCAGGAAGCATAGGAGGCCTGGAGTGGATGAACTAAAAGGGGAAATGAATAAGATTAAGCCTCCCACGTTTGATGGATAACACTAGAAGGAGGAAGATGTCGAGGCATGGCTACTAGGAATGAGGAAGTACTTCCAACTGCATAATTATTCCTCTCATGCCAAAGGAAGAATTGTGATGTATCAATTGAAAGGAAAAGCATCCATGTGGTGGGATCAAATTATGCAAGTGCAACACATTAGAGAGAAGGATATCTCTTGGAAAGAATTCAAGAGGTATTTCGAGAAGAAATATTTGACTAAAAGATATTATGACAGAAAGATGAAAGAGTTCTTTGAACTCAAGCTGGGAAGTATGACCATTGATGAATACAAATGAATATTTATGGAACTGTTGAAGTATGTTTCATTCATCAAGGAAGAGACTGTAAAGATTCAGAGGTATCTAAGTGGATTGCCACCTTCTATTGGTGACAATATTCATGTATGATGACCCTAAGACCATGGAAGAAACAATAAGGAGGGTGAAATTCTTATATTAGAAGCAGAGAGAAAATCCTACCTTTTGGAAGGCTTAGGATGACTAGAAAAAGTTTAAGAAAGAGCAGAGGCAGAAGGGAAACAAACCTCCCTTTTTCAGAAACAATCCTCAAGGACAACCATCATTTAGAGAGTCGAGAATGGCTAAAGTGGGGGAACAAAGGCCAAGACAGAAACCCATTCAGTGTTGGGGTTGTAAAGAGAACCACAAGTACAAATATTTTCCCCATAAAAATGGCAAAGTGAGAGCTGCCCATAATTTTCAGCAAGATGAAACAGTGGAGGACATGGGCAGTAGAATGCCAAGGATATATGAAGCCCTGGACAACAAGAAAGATGAATATCAGTCGCACATGATTGAAGTGGAAGGTATGATTAACAACCAACCATTTATTATTTTAATTGATTCAGGGGCTAGCCATAGTTATGTAGATCCTAGAGTGGTGGAATGTTTTCAATTATCTAGAAGAAAACATGGAAAATCTTGGTTAGTGTAGCTGGCTATAGGAACCAAGAGAAGAGTTATAGAATTGGTTAAGTCCTATCCAGTGGACATGAATGGACTGAGAATGAAGGTTGAATTGAACATTCTGCCTTTAGTCTCTTATGACTATTTAATTGGGATGTACTAGTTAGACCAACACCATGCCATCTTGGATTGTCGTAGTAAGGCATTCACTTACTTGGATGAGGAAGGAAATCGAAAAACAATCCAAGGAATTCCTAGAGTTGTTGTTGTTAAAGAAATATCAGCAATGCAGCTGAAGAAGTGCGTAAGGAAAGGTTGTCAATTATTTGCAGCCCATGTGGAAGAACCACTTGTGGATAAAGTGTTAAGGATTGAATACCATGCGATACTTAAGGAGTTTGAAGATGTATTTCAAGAGGTACTGGGACTACCTCTGAAAAGAGATATCAACGTTTCTGTAAATTTGATGCCTCGAGCAGCTCCAGTGTCGAAATCTCCTTATAGAATGAGTACGTCAGCGCTGAAAGAGTTGAAATTGCAGCTTGAAGAGCTTCTGAAGAAGGGGTACATACACCCAAGCGTGTCACCTTGGGGTGCCCCGGTCCTGTTCGTGAAGAAGAAGGACAGAACATTGAGGCTGTGTATTGATTTCAAATAGTTAAACAAAGTATCTGTTAAGAACAAGTATCCTATGTCGAGGATTGATGACCTCTTCGATCAATTGAAGGATGTGAAGATATTTTCGAAGATAGATCTCAGACCGGGATACCACCAGGTAAGGATAAAGGATGAATACATCAACAAGACCGCCTTTAGAACAAGGTATGGTCATTACGAGTTCACAATGGTGTTGTTTGGGTTGTCAAACGCACCCGTTGTTTTTATGTGTTTAATGAATGGTGTATTCAGGGACTATCTAGACAAGTTCATCATAGTCTTCCTGGATGATATTATGGTGTAGTCTAAGTAAGAGGAAGAGCATGAGAACCATCTGAGAATGGTGTTGCAGGTGCTAAGAGAGCACTAACTGTATGCCAAGTTGAGAAAGTGCTCATTTTATCAGGAGCAGATCCATTACTTGGGGCATATTATTTTGAAGGATGGGATAGCGGTAGGTCCTGAAAAGATTGAAGCCATCAGAGAATGTTCAGTGCCAAAGAATGTGATGGAAGTCAGATTCTTTATGGGTCTAGTTGGCTATTATAGAAGGTTCATTGTAGGGATCTCAAGGATAGCTCGGCCTATCACTTCCTTACAAAGGAAGGAGAAGAAGTTTCAGTGGATAGAGGAATGTGAGAGAATCTTCCAGTGATTGAAGCAGTTGTTTACCAGTGCTCCAATCCTGAGGATTGCAGACCCAAATAAAGATTTTGTGGTGTGCACAGATGCATGCAAAGAAGGACTGGGTGGAGTCCTCAGTCAAAATGGATTTGTAATTTGTTATGAATCCAGGAAGTTGAAAGATCATGAAAGCAATTATGCAACTCACGATTTGGAGTTAGTGGCCATCATTCACACTCTGAGGAAATGGAGACATTACCTCATGGGAAGGAGGTTCGAACTGAGAACAGACCATAACGGTTTGAAGTATTTGTTTGACCAGCCAACCTTGAATGCTAGGCAGAGTAGGTGGTTGGAGTTTCTATGTGAATACGATTTTGATATCCAACATATCAAAGGAAAGGAGAATAAATTGGTTGATGCACTCAGCAGGAGAGTACATGAATTACATGCTACAACCATTAGCATGTACCGAACTAATATAAAGGGAAGAATTTCAGAGGCTGCAAATACATATTTGCAGTACAGAGATTTGGTAGCAAAGCTACAACAAGGAGAGATTCCACAGAAAGTGGAAAATTATAAATTGGAAACCGATGGAACACTTCTGTACAAGAAAAAAATTTATGTACCTAATGTCCAGGACTTGAAACGTATGATTTTGCATGAAGTGCATAATGTGCCTTATGCAGGGCACCCTCGATATTAGAAAACCATGGCATCAGTCAAGAGCCATTACTTTTGGCCAGGTATGAAGAAAGAGATCGTTGAATACATCGCCAGATGTATGGAGTGCCAGAAGGTTAAAGCTAAGCACAGGCACCCAGCAGGGTTGTTGCAACCTCTACCCATTCCTGAATGGAAGTGGGAAGTAGTGACAATGGATTTCATCACCAAATTGCCCAGAGAAGGAAAGCATCATGATTCCATCTTGGTGGTGGTGGACAAGATTACGAAATATGCCCATTTCATTCCGTTAAAGACTACTCACAAGGCAACGGATGTTGCCGACATCTTTATGAAGGAAGTGGCATGATTGCATGGGATTCCCAAGACAATTGTGTCCGACAGAGACCCGAAGTTCACCTCGAATTTCTAGAAAGGGTTACTTAAAGGGTTCAGAACGAATCTGAATTTCAGTACAAATTATCATCCTAAGTCTGATGGACACACATAGAGGGTGAACAGAGTAATAGAAGACATGCTAAGGATGTATTTGATGGACAAACCATCAAAATGGGAAGACTACCTGCACTTGGTAGAATTCGCCTACAACAATTGGTATCAAGAATCATTGAAGATGAGCCCATTTGAAGCACTTTATGGCAGAAAGTGAAATACTCCAATAAGCTAGGATAATCCAGCTGACAGGGCAGTAGTTGCGCCAGATTTTCTCAAGGAAATGGAAGGTCAAATGCTAAAAATTAAGCAGAATTTGAAAGCTTCCCAAGACGGGCAGAAGAATTATGCTAATAAGAACATAATCCACAGAGAATTTAAAGTGGGTGATCATGTTTTTCTGAAAGTAAAAGCTAACAAAAGTTCCCTAAAGCTGGGAAACTACGCCAAGTTGGTAGCCAGATTTTGCGAGCCATTTGAAATCCTAGAAAGGATTGGGCCAGTTGCATATATGATTGCATTACTTGCATCCATGACTGTACATAATGTGTTTCATGTTTCATTGCTTAAAAAATATATACATGATGCTAATCATGTAATTGATTGGAATGTCATTCAGGTGGAACAAGAAGGTGTCCTGCAAGTGCATCCTGTGCGCATATTGGATCGGAAAAGAAAACAGCTCCGGAATCGAGCCATAGGGCTTGTAAACGTCCAGTGGACCTAGTACAGTCCTGAGGATGCGACATGGGGGAATGAGGATTCTATGCAGCCATAATACCCACATCTTTTTGAAGATTTTGGAAATCTTGTTGATATTGTGTGAAAGTTGCACTGAGGATAGTGCAAAAATAAGGGGAGGGAATTGTAATATCCCTAAGGACGAGCCCTATTGTAATCATGTTTATGAATTGTAAATCATTTTTTGTAGGCTGGTGAGCCGAGTATTGATAAGTTGGTAAGGCTTATGATTTTATTAGGCCGGAGAGCCTAAGTGTTAAGGCCAGGAGCCTATTTTTGTATATGTAATTATGTAGAACATTAATAAACATATGAACATCATTGTGTGCAGACTGACCACGAAGAAAGAGTGATGGGGGACTAAGCTTCCATAGAGTGGGTAAGGGAATCGGGGCTGAAAAGTGGAAAGAAAGGCTAAGTGTTGGGCCTAGGGGCTAAGCTAGGGGGATTACCTCTAAAAAGGGATAATAATTTATTATGATTATTTCCAAAAAGCTAAGGTGGACAATTTTGAGTGTTGTCCTAAGTTCCTGGAGAGGAACGCATGCTGATGGAGCGCATGCAGCTTCATGGGCGACATGTGTCGGCCCAGGCACATGTAGTTAAAAGCTGCATAATTTAGTCATGGAGGGGGTTCTCTCCTCATTCTATCATCCTTTGTGTTTGATTTCGAATACCCTCACACAGCTCTGAAAACCAAAAAATCGAGATGTCTTCCTAAAAACCAAAGACATCCTCCGTCTGATCCCGTTTTTGGTCTGTGTCTATCCTTGGCATATCTATACACCATTGAGAGAACTGGTCGGGAGGGGAAATTCAACCTGTGAGTTCGTGAACCTAGTCTATTCGCCTCCGTACCTGAATTGTTTGTGGGTTGCTGCTTTCTGTTTTCCTGAGTGGGATTGTGTTGTGGTTATCCTCAACGTGCAAGAATTGAGTCGAAAGGGGCTGAAGAACTAGGTTGTCAGGCCCATGGTTGAAGAGGCAGGTTGTTAGGTCTATGAGTGGCTCTTTCCAGGTGAGAGAGTCTGCTGGGAAGTGGTTCCTCCCAGAGAGAGTCCAACACCAGCTACAGAGCTCTAAGAGTTCCTGATCTGGCCTGTTGTCGAGACCCAGAGAGGGAGGTGAAGCATCGATGGACTGTTCTTGTGAAGGTGTATACTCCTGGGTGGAGCAGGCATGTGGGGAATGAGAGTCCGTGAGTAGTGGGCATAAGAAGGCTCCTAGAGAGAATCCTTCTTGTTGCTCTGTGCAGTTTTCCCTGTAACCTCAACCTAGTCCAGGATTCCCTTGCCTTGGGTGGAGCTTAGTCCTAGCTCGGGGGTGACCCTCTGCTGAGCGTGAAGAGAAGGATGGTCTAAGGCTAGGAGGTTCGTGGAAGGTCTGCACATGGTTGGTGGAGTTACGCCAGTTTAAAAGATAAGTGTTAATTTTGTACTTAATTTATATGTGATGCATGTCTGTGTTTTGAAATGTTATCATGTATTCTGTTGCAAGTTTGAATTGTTGTTAATGATGTTCAAGTCTGTAAAACAACAATAAATCCATGTTAAATGTCTTATTTTGATTTAATATGCATTTGATATATATAAGTATAAGTGTGTTTCGTGTAGTAGCGTTGCCCGGCCAATGGGTTGACAGTCGGGGACATTACATATTGTCTATAGCCCATCCACAACCAATGTGGATTGGTGATTAATCGAATCATTGGGAATCTTTTATAGCCAACATTAATATCTACCTAAATGAAAAAAATTACAATTTAATAAGTACATATTTGATAATTTGGAATAAATAATATTTCTCCAAATATTATTAAGGTTGGTTTGTCTATATAATTAGTTTTTTAAAATATATTGTTGATTAATAATGAAAATTCTTATTAAATTAAACCTTTTATATTCATACAAACACTTGGATATCCGCACTTGAGTTATATTTGTAGTTTGGGTATTCAATTTTTTTAAGAAAATTTAATATTTTAAATCTTTTATTAGTAAAAATGTGAATATCTAAACCCAATCATTATTAATTTAAAAATTTGATATGATTTATACATGCAATTTATTAAAGAGAGTTTACATTGTTACCATTTACATTGTAATAATAATAATAATAATAATAATAATAATTTATTTTGAAGGTCACGGCCAAGCCAACACACCAAATTGGTGTATGAGATCCCCTTGTTTGTGGGACAAGGAACCCCTCTCCACAAGCGATTTGACTAGTAAAATCTACGAAGGTATACATACCCTACCCCCCTCTGGATTTGAACCTGTATAATGTGTCTATACTCTACATCTTTAAAAAAAAAATCATTAAAATCTATTATTAAACACAAAGTGAAAATAAAAGTAAAAATTAATAATAATGAAAATAAGTTTTATAGGAAAACATTTTCGGCTATATAAAACTCTACACTGCTGTAAGATAGATACACAATAGGTTGGAAGTTGGAATGTTCTCTCATTTCATTACTTTCTATAAGTTTTGATAAACTTTGCATAGTATTTAAAACTTCAAACGTAGATGTATGATTAGTACCTTAGTTGATGCGAGATATTGTTCGCAATGGACAAACTTTCTCTGGTTTTGAAACACTATTTGTGGGGAAAGACGTATACATTTACTTGAATGAACACATATTTACGTGTTGCAATTTTGATTCTAAATGCACATAAAAGAAAAATATTTAAGGCTTTCAGACTTTGGTTTCTTTTATAAAAAAAATTAAAAACTGATTTTGGGCTTTACATTCTTTATAATATTTTAAAAAAAATGATATTTTTGCAAATTTGGAAGGTTCAACATATTTCAATGGTGGGGTATATTGTAATCAATTAATTTTGTTGTTTTAAATATGATATACATGTTTTAAGCAATGATTATTTATGCACTTGTATATAAATGAATTTTTTTAGTATAGAATGATATAGTTGTGTTGACGCTTGAATTCGTTAGGATTGAAATGACAACCTCACAAGGATGCAAATCTTCCTGCGTTTTTATAGAGGTGGTATTCCTTTGTCAGAAATTTATAAATGTGGGACTTTTAAAGAAGTCGGTCAATGGAAAGTAAAATAGATATAACAGAAAATTGAAAATATTTTTATTTTTCTTTTAAAAAGAGAGTTCATGAAACACAAACATTCATGCATTTAAAGCAAATAAACAGAACTTCCTCAGATCCATCATAGCAGGGCTAAAGATTTCTGATCACGTAAAAACTAAAAGAAAATGGCATGCATGCATAAGAGAACTTTGACAGAGTAGTACATGGGCAACTCAAATGGAGATAATGATAGATCAACCTCAAATACTTTATATTCAGAAAAACTAGGTTACAAAGTACAGTCGAGATTGTTCCCAAAATAACTCTCTTGGAATTTCTAAAAAATATATAGTTCAATACATATTCTCTGAAATTAAAATGTGTTTGTCATAGTGACTGGGATTGGGTCTTCCGTGGACCATAAAGAATATATATATAAGAATGAAGCTCGTAGAAAGAAGAAAGTGGGCGGCGGAAGGCAACAAGACCTGGACAGAAGAAAAAAAAAAAAAATATCAGTCTTCGGTTAAACCTTTCTATTTAAAGAGGTGGAGTAATTGGATGAAGAGCTTGATAAAGACAGAAAAATGTGGTCAGTATGAACTTACTATGATGGTATGTCATTGTTTTTCACTTGCTCACTGATGTCCTTTTATGGCTCTCCTCAGCGGTTATAGGAACCATCTCAACCGTCCTTTGCCCTTCATTGAAAATCTTGTCAAAAGCCTTTTTGAACCCTTCCTCGATGTGGCTCCTCATTGGTGCGACGCTGATTTCATGCCGGATTTTTATATTGAAGAGTTAGCCTTCCAAGTCCCTTAGATCAATAAAAATGTTCTGCAAGGCTTTTTCAATATCTTGATTTTTAATCGAATAATCAACTAGTCGGTTTTCCACATCATCTTCACCATATTCAAGAATGCCATAGAATTTTTCAAATGACAACCCTTTAAAGATCTCAACTTGTTCATCAAATGATTTCTTCGTTAAGAACAACGAGTTGAGTATCAATTTGGGGTCTTGGACCTCATTAGTGGTGCTAGATAGATCTATCTCAATTAGCTTCTTGAATAATTCCTCTCTTCTAGTTATGGCCTAGTTGCATGCTTGAACAATAACATTAAGGGTTTTTACCTTTTCCTTCCAGCAGGCGTTCAATTATTTTATTCGGTTCAGAGAAGGGAGATCCTCCTCTCTTTTTCTCAATTCTATCATATTAGTAACTTTAACACAAAATGGTACAACCGCATCAAGGTAGAAACCTTCCTCGTTTTTCAAATATGCTTGCAGATGTTCATGAAAAATCTTGTGCTCTCGTTCCAAAAGATACCATGCCCTTTGACATCTCCCAATCCTATGTTATTAATTCCATTCTTTTCTTGATATTCTTTTCCACATAGCCTCGGGTTGATGTGAGAAGGCTTGTCGATCCTTTTAACTTTGTCGCAGGTGTGGTAGGCCCGGTCATTGCTAAAGAACTAGCAAGTACTGGAAGGGGCATTAAAGCTTCCTGCAATTCTTTGATTCACTCCTTTAACCTGGCATTCTCCGCTTCAAGGCCTCCAATAGAATTGTTTAGAGATCTCCAATTTCTCGGTGTATCTAGAAAATTTGGGAAGGCCGCATGTTCCATAGGTTAATCTCTAAACGAGGTTTCCCCTTCTTATTCTTTACATATCTCTTCTCAATAATCAATTTTTTGGATTTGTTGTCAAAAACAACACTCTGAAATGCAAAAGAATCTTCTTCGTCGAAGGTCTCGGTCTCAATTATTTCCATCTGAGGGTTCTGGTGAGCATTTTTCTCTAGTTGGTCAACGTTGGGGAACATTTTCTCGAGGTCGATTTCAAGCTCCATATCCTCGAGGGAGAGGTCGTGGATATCACCTTCTCCTCAAGGTCCCTCCTCTTCTTGCACAATGGTTTTTATTTTCTTCCTCAAGGGAATTTTATGAGAACTTTAAATTTTTTCAGAAGGAGGGTTCTTATCTCCTCCGTTTGAGGAACTCTGGATTAGTTTCGTACCTGAGTAGGTTGTTGGAGCGATGCTCCGAGATGTTGTACTCTTTAGCGTGACAGTCAACGATTGGGCACTTTTCTCACTTGGACCTTTTCCTTTCTGCGTGTATGACTCATTGGTGCTAAGTATTGTCTCCAGGTCCTCGGTATCATGAGCAGGAGTGCCAAAGGCATTGTCTTTGTCTTCATTCATAATAGTTTTAATGAGAGAATTTCCGAAACCAACAACCAATATATGTTCTACAAAAATAACACTAGGGTCGAACCCTTTTACTTTTTCAACATATTTTAAATTGAGGTTGTGGAAGTGGCCTGCGAATTCATCAATATTGTTCATATTTATGAATATGAAATCCCTGACTTTCCAAGGTAGAGGTATGAATTGATTTTTTCTCTTTTCAAGGAAAAAATGCAACAAGTAGTTGTACTACCTTTCTATTTCAGCAACAAACATTCTGTCAGATATGTGGCATGGAAGGAAGGAAGGATTTTCCTTGGATCCAAAAATCCTTATAACGTTATAATTTTCCATTTGTTCTAGTGTCCCCTTCCAATCCAAGAACTTACTCGCATGGTCAGACATCCAGGGAGCATTCTTTCCAAACAACAAATCTTTAAAAACTGAGACAAAATCATTAAAAACTTCATAAAAATGTTGGGAGGCCTTGTGCCTCCATAATGTTTGATACCAGAAGGTTATTGGGTTGAATTCATAGTTTACCTTCTTACACACAGATAATCTCGGGAACTGATAGTAGTGTGCTATCGCGAAAACCAGATAAGATGACATAAAAAATTTCTTCTCCTTCTTGTATTGCACCAATTGGGAAGAGATTTCAATGGAAATGAACTTACCCCAATCGAAGATGGATTTTTCCTTAACCGTAAAATAAAGAATGTAAAGAATTATCTGGGAGATGTTGGTCATGGTTTCTTGTCCTGTTATCCTCATAAAAATCCATGCAATTTCCCATAAGGGATTTTTAAATGAGCCAACCTGTAATCTTGTGATGTCCTCGGGGACAGTCGTTGGGTTCTCTAGGAATTCAGGTAAGAGGTCTAGTCCATCTTCATGATTTTTTAATAACTCCCTGCAATCTTCACCTTTGAAGGTGAGCGTTGGCTCAGGAAGACTCAACATCATACGAAAAACCTGAGGTGACAAAGAGACAGGGAAATGGTCCCGCAACTGGATGATCCACTGGCTTGGAATGTATCTCCTAGTGCACCAGGTGACCAACTCCTTACAATCAAAAACTTCTGGGATGTAACCTGCGCGTGCAATTCCAGATGTCCAGATTATTTCCTTCTAGGCAGAAGGGGATGAATAATAGGAATATGCCCCAGACCACTGAAAACTCTGATCCTCACGCCCAAAAATATTCATTGTATCTCCATAGAAATGTTGTCGAGTTGCTGCCATGGGTCAACGAGAATGTTCCATTTCTCCAAATTATGTTAGGAATGAATGTTGGACGGATATGATACAATCCTCCATAAATCGTGTTTTAATGCATTTTAATAGGAGATCTCCTCGAGCCTTTCACTTAATAATGACCATTCTTTCGAACATGTATGGTAAGTTATTATCATTAAAAGCATAGTAAATGTGCATTGGGAAGGGCGCGAAGGTGGCAGGGACGGATGGGAGCAATATGTGACTTGATATTTTTGTGAACCCGTGAACCCGAGAGCCCATGATGGTATGATGCGCGAAATTGGCTAAGTATGGAATGATGTGACGATCGGATGGATTCATGTAGGTGGAATGACACTTAAGCAGTTTGGAGAGTACGAGGATTGAAATGTAGATCATGGAACTCTTTGGTGCAATGTGTCTTTCACGAAACATGGGAACTTGAAATCTTGATCCCATCAACCCGAGAACCCGTGATCTTAGAATAAGATAAGTATGGAACAAAACAACGGTCGATCGAACTCGTGATGTGAAGTTGTAGATGGAGGTGAGAAATTGTAAGCCCGCCAACCCAGGAACCCACAGTCTAAAAATGCGACTAAGTGTTGGAACTAGAAAGGGATTATAAGAGGGGGAAAAAAAGAGGGGAAAAACGGGTAGGTGTAGAAGGGGGAAAAGAAAGGGATAAAATAATTGGGGAGAATAGAAAATGGGAGGGAATTTTTCAGAAGAGGGAAATGACCTCAACAACAGGATCCAACTATGGGATGATGACCCCCTGTGGGTTGTGAAGAATTCATAATCTCTTATGACCAGGTGATTTTTCCCATTGGGTTATGGAGTCAGATTAAGAATATACAAAACTAGAAATAAAATTATGTACAATGAGAATGAAAAAAATGCTAGGAGAAGAAACCTTTCAGATGTTTCCGATTAATAGGTGGCATTGACCTTTTCCCTTTCATGTCTTGGATCATATATGAGTTGAAGCCAAATATCTTTTCAACGACATAGGGTATGATCCAGAGTGCTTCGAACTTCGTGTGCATGGATGGATTTTCCTTAGCTTTGTTCCAAAGAAGTAACAGTTCTCCCTTCTGAAAGTTCTTCGTAGTTGTGCTTTGATCAAAATATTTTTTGACGATCTGTTGCCTCTGAGAAGTTTGATTAAGGGATTTTCTTCGTTCCTCCTCCAGCTTCAACAATTGATTGATCCTTTTCTGGGTAGGCGAAGTGTCTTTTGTATATTCGATATTAACCCCAGAGATCAATGCATTAAGCTTGAAGTTAATTGGAATTTTTTGCTCTTTCCCATAAACTAATAGATACAGAGTCATCTTGGTAGTATCCTTCAGGGTTTTCCTGCTTTCCCATAATGCTTCTATCAGCTTTAGGTGCCAATTTCTTTGGTTTCCATCAACAATTTTCTTCAATATCTGCACAAGTGTTTTGTCATGGATTCGGCAAGGCCATTTCCTTGTGGATAATAATTCAAAGACTGACCCATGATGATCCCATATCGTCTGCAAAACTCCATGAATTTTGACCCAATGAAGATCGAACTATTGTCCGTAATAACTTTATTAGGGACACCAAACCTCGACAGAATGTTTTCCTTGAGGAATCCAATCAATTCTTCAACATCGACCTTCTTCAGTGCCACCGATTCTGTCCATTTTGTGAAATAATCGGTAGATGTTAGAATGTACATGTTCCCTTTGATATATTTTGGATTAATCGGCCCAATGACATCAAGTCCCCATTGGGAAAATGGTTGTTCCACCACAATCGACTGCAAAGGAATCACAACTTTCTTCATTTTTCCAAAGAATTGTTGGCATGAAAAACATCTCCTTATTGCAGTGTACGAGTCCCTGAAGGTTGATGGCCAGTAGAATCCTGCTCTGATTATTTTATGAGTAGTTGTATTGGGTTCAAAGTGTCCACCACATATTCCCTCATGGAATTATTTGATCAGTGGTGGATCTTGATTCTCATCAACGCATCTCAACAGTATACCATTGAAATTTCTTCTGAAAAGTATACCAACAATCAACATGTCACATACCCACTACCTAAATCAAATTTTTCGTTAATTTATGTTGAATCAGAGCCCCCGAATTACCTACGGAGCCCTAGCGTAAGCTAGTTTTCTCTCTCTCTCTCTCTCTCTGTTCCCATGTGATCGCGGGTCCTGATCATAGTTCGAATGGTCACGGTGCCTCTTTGTATTTTGTGCCTTGGCGCTACAGGGGTGTTGAATCGTTTGACTCTGCAACCGTCGAACCCCGACAGGGCTAGTGACCGACCAATAGGGACGAATCCCAACAGGCCTAGAGAACAGCCAATGAGGACAGGCCCCGTCGCATGGTTAAGTGGAGTACAGGTGGCAAAGGGCGAAATGCGACACGGTAGTCGACATGATAGGAGGGGGCCCCACTTCACATGCCACACTATTCCGGACCCCCCCCCCATTAAAGGCATAATGGAAAGGGGGGTCTGGAATTCACTTGAGCACCGTTGATCAAGGTGAATTAATCTCAACCGTTCGAGAGTTGCACATCTGATTCCAGACCCCCCCCCCCCCACCACTAAAGGAAGAATAGCAAGGGGGATCCGGAATGAAACCTCAGTCGTAGATCTGGGCAGGTGGACTCTGGCCATCTAGATTTGTTCGTTACTTACCTTAATGCGCATTCACGCCCCAGCTTAAAGCTGACATCTCTTCGTCACATCTCACGGTCATCCCAGACCCTGGATCCTCCGAAAGGATCCTGTTCGTTGATCGATACTTAACCCTCATACTAACAGGCAGGGGTTTGCAAGTCTTAATTTCAGGATTTGTTGGCACAGGGAAGCATGCCCTTCGGTGTCCCGAGTACCAAAATGTCGAAGTTTCGAACATGCCTTGTTTGGCAACTAGCCCCCCTGGGCTACGCCTTGGTCGATATGACCTCTTCTCATATGACCACAGTTTTATTTCCATCGAGATTTATCAAGGTGAGAGCCCAACCTCTTGTCAATGGAACTCCCAAATCCCCGATCCCCGATTTCCCGAAATGGGTAGTCTTATGACACGTGGCCTCCCGAGATCGAGCGATCCAGATCTATCCCGGGGTTTCCACCATGGAAAGTCCCGAACTCTCATCACCATGACTCTCGAGTTCGTGATTCCCTATTTCCTGAAATGGGTAATCTCGCGACACGTGGCCTCCTTAAATCGGACGGTCCAGATCTGTTCCCGGGTTTCCACAATGGAAAGTCCCAATATCTCATCACCAGGACTCTCGAGTTCACGATTCCCGATTTCCCGAAATGGGAAATCTTGAGACACATGGCCTCCTTAAATCAGACGACCCAGATCGGTTCTGGGGCTTTCGCCCTTATTTACTGGGGGTTTAACCCACGGGTGACTCCTGACAAACCCAACGGTTTTTGGGTTTTCTAGCCGAGATCTGATAGCTCAAATTGGTTCCTACCTGTGCATTCTTCCACGACTCCCTGGACATAGAAAAATCGACAGTCCAGATACTCCCATGGACCTTGGGGATTTACAGTCTGATTTCTTTGCTACCCACAAAGACATAGAGAAACCAAGTGGTAAGGCGTTTAACACCCTACTTACTTCTACCAATCTAATGGTCATACGTGACCACAGGTTTCCTGATGGAATCTCGTCTGTCGATCAATACCTATCAGGGTTAAGGAACTTAACACTCCATCTTCTTCTTCCGATCTGACAGTTGTGTGTGACCACAGATCTCCCGACGGGATCTCGTCCGTCGATTTGATACTTCATCCTTGTGCTGCCATCTCGGGTTTTCAAGAGGATCATTCCTCCTCATGCAGGGTTACTAAGGCCTTGTGCCTTCATATTCTCTTTCCCTGTTCTTGATGGAATTTTCAAGGAGGGTATCTCTATGGGGAGGTTTTTACCCAGGGTAATATCTGAGGCAGATAAGGGTACCTTTCTCCCACGAATCAGACATGCAGTCTGAATTAGATCAGTATACATATAAATTGTGATTTATGAAGACATAAGCCATACGTAGTCTTTCCATTATAAACATGCATCTACCAGTACTGATCAAAACACCATACAGACATTCTTACTCTGAAATCATTCACCATTTCACAGCTTATAAACATAAATGTTAGAATAAGTATATATTTCAAGATGCCATAGGAAAAACACTTATCAGAAATAACACCAGGGGTTATGCAACTACTGAGAGGGATACTCGTTTCCACCCAACCGTATGCTCAACGAATCCCAGCGGATTTACCACTAGCCACCCCCGAGATGAGACCACGATGCTATGAGACTGCGTCTTTGTTTGCCAGTGACCAGGAGCGAAGGTTACTCTCCTTCCTCCCTGCTATCACCCACTCTGCATATAGACAGAGTTCTCTTCCTCCCCTCGCGTCCGCTCCCTCAAATAACTTCTTCCCCACACCTTATCCTCTTGCGAGGTTGCGTGTGGCGCGATTTCCCTCGCACTGGTCAGGTCTGACGGCTTTACGGATGGGCGGTTCACCTCCCCATCCCTCATTAATTTATGAGGAGCCATCTACCTACCAGCCTGTGAGACATTAAATTCAGGGCCAGCGAGCTGCTTTTGGTTCTCCGGGCCAGTGGAGTCCAAATACGGTATTGATTCTCGGTGGAAGTTAACGCCACCTTTCTAGGTGCCTTCCACTGCCTTTCTGCAGCCATCATGGTATCTTTTTAAACACATCCCCTCTCAGTATATTCATAATATTATTTACATTCATCGACCTTTTTCACAAGGTCCATTCACATCACACATTCACATTTCTGAGTTTGCCACAATACTTGGCCAGTATAGTTATTTTTACAGACTGGGGGAAACAGGGTGTTACAATTCCCTTCCCCTTAAAGGAACACCGTCCTCGGTGTTCTTTCTCAAAAACCTTTCATGCCTTTATCATTTAGCCACTTCAGAAGGCTTGACCTTCATCCTTGGTCCGATCCTTTTTTAGGATCTCTGTATTCGTTACCTGCCTTCCATAATTCTTGGACAACAAGCACATTAATCACAATTTTGTGCAAAAACATCTTATTGTTGCTCATAATTCAAAAGGAAAATTTCATAATTTGAGCACAATACTTATCTGTGCAGTTTATGGATCTATATCCACATGGTGGTTTTGTTATCCATGCTCATCATCCTCCTTGACATACCCATTGGATGCATGATTCAATTCAATAGCTCACAAGAGCTATCATGGTTTCATCTTCCTTTCCAAGGTTTTTCCACACGGGAAACTACCCACTGTGTGCATGATCCCAATAGTTTTCAAAAATTATTAAGGTCTCCTCTTCCTTGCGGTCACTCACCCTCCAAGCCCAGGCTCAGGCATCCCTTCACTATTATACAGTCCCTCGGGCGATCCATCTTTCCCTACCAAGGTTTTCTCTCACAGGAATCTTAGAGATCCTATTGAGTCTTACAGCTGAGGCGTCCCTCAGACTTGCTCTACCGAGGCATCCCTCCAGCTTGTGTTACCTAAACACAATAATTTGCAGGCGATCATGGCTTATCACGGGGTTTTCATGGCTCAATAGTAGCCATGTTCATCATCTTCAGCTTTGATAGCCTTCATATGTTCCTTTCAGGACAAATATTTACTTCTCACTTGTATCATAGGTACACAAGATTTCGTGAGACATCATCATAAATTCTAACTTTCAGAATTTTATTGCAAACCTGTCACCCATAGATTTATCAAGTCTCATGATTTGTTTTCATATCTGTCCTGCTCAGGAACCAGACTCATAATTATGGGACTTTCCTTCCCATAACATTTTTGGTCAGCAGGAAATTGGCCTTCCTTATGGGCTTACAACATTGCCATATCCAAGACTCCTTCTTCCTGCATTCATTCCTCAGCTAATCAAATTTTTAGTTCTCATGTACTTACATTTTATTGCACATTTACAACATCGTCACAACAATTTCAGAATTTTGCATACTAACAATCAAATTCACTTTCTCAAAAGGAAATAGCATTCCTTGCAGTTTGGCTCAGCAGGCAATCAGTCCTTCCTATGGGCTTACCTTACTGCCATATCCGTGACCCCTTCTTCCTGCATTCATTCTTAAATCAGCCAAACAATTAGTTAGATTTTCCATGTACACACACACACACACACACACACACACACACATATATATATATATATCCAAACGTAATTCAACATTTCAAAGGGTTTTAACAAATGTGCCACTATCCATGGCCACATTCATACCCAATGCATTCTTGCATTGATTTCAAGTTCATCACACTCTATGACCGGGTCTTGGCCATGGGGTGTTGGAACTTAACCGATCCTCTCCTCATATGGTTTACTCGTTTTCATTCATTCTTACAACAGAATCCATGCTTCCTATTATAGGCCGATCACGACCCCAAATTAGTACATATTAAACTTAAAAGTTTCGCATGAATGCGCCCACGCATTATGCATTCATTAATAACCATGGTGCCAATACTCATGGCCACCCACATTTGATTTTCTCTAACACCTATACCTCGTGAGTAAAAATGTTGGAAGGTCCTCCTTCCTCAATGAGAAATCCATTGTCTATCCTTTATGAAAATATGAATTTCCTGGAAGTAATTCCATGCAACGTGTTATCTATGAGCACTTTTTGTTTCTAATCATTCCTTGATTGGTCCATGTGTTCATGACATATCAGTTCATGAATTCTTCTGAGGGTTACAACCAATGTTTACTACCAGAGGTTCATACCTCCATTATTCAGGTTCTCCTTCCCGAACCATACCCTACTCAGGTATCCAAGGCATACAACTGCCCTTTCAATTCTTCAGGTATAACATGCAATAATAAATATTTCGGAAGGGGTTCTTACCAAATCCCTTCATACCCTGTGCCATACCAGCATGAATACCTTTATACCTATTCTTGGCTTCTTGCACCTTTTCTCTGTCCTCTACCTTATCAGTAGTAATTTAGCGGGATTTTCACAGTCCCGTCAACAACCTTTCGATTGGAGTCTTTCCATGGTCACCCTCTGCTTGAGGTTTTTCATTGTTGGAAACTGTCTTTCTCAATAGTTCCAATATTACTCCTTTCTACACATGACATACACCATAGGCACATTAATCGTCATGTAATAAAAATGCAAATATCATAGCATTTAATTAGTAAAAGCATTTTCAGGCACGTCTAGCATATCTGTATGCACTTCATCATATTATCTTTAATGTTTTTCATGAGTGTAACATAATAGTTATCAATCATTTTCACAGCATTACAACCATCATTACTGTGGTATCAAACCATTTTTGTTCATCAATGTACTAGCTTTCTCATCCCATAGAAGCGTAATGCACAGCAAGGAAAGAATTGAGGGCTCTCCCTTTCTTCCAATTCTTTCTTCATCACCTAGGGATTTTCAGCCCAGTCAAGTTATTTCTAAGGTCTCACTACCTTTCCTTAATCACAGCTTCAACCAAGCCGTATCAATTAAACGTACCCATTTATTCAGTTAATCATACTCAGGGGTTTACTGGCCTCTTACCAACCAAACTGCTTTCCACAACTGCTCTTTTTCTGAGCAGCCCTGGTTTTAGGCCCATACTAACTCTTAGGATACTTCAACATGCTTTAGTAGAAACTCTTTGTTCATAATGAGTCAGGAACGTGTGCATCCTGCACACTTCCATTAGGTTATCAGAATGGTCAATATTCGGTTATTAGTCTTCTATTACTTACATGATTTTTCCAAAATGTAATCCAGGATTCTTATACATGGACAGGCCTTGCATCTCATTGTCCAACCTTCAACAATTATCAGGATTGTGACTCTGTTCTTCTGACAGAGCCCTTATACAGTTCCTCCACCAGGAACTCCTTCAGCATGCAACTTCCTTGTTGCAGATCCATCACCACCTATGATGGCCTCAACCTTGAGTTATTTTTTTAGGGGTCTACCAAATATTCCCTTAAGGAATATAACACGCATCTTTGTTAACTTACATCTATGATGTACTTAACCACTTTCATAATCCTAAGCCTTCATGTTGCTATCATAGTTATATTTCATAGCCTACACACATTTCCATTTTTAAAATTAGTCATCTCAGGATTGTTCACAGTCCTTCTCATTGTGATTTGCAAAGGCATAAACATTTGCCTCTTATCATGACAACAGAGCATCCTTGCTCATTTACTCTTTCATTTAATTGTACTGGATTTTCCCGGGGATATGGAGTACATTACCTTTAAGCTATCCTTCAGAAAGATCCTTCACGACTCTTCATAATGGAGTCAACCATGCATCCATGGTATTCATTCAATTTTTTTTGGCAAGTGTACTTCTTGCCTCACATTTCACTCATCAGAGCCATCATGTTGGGCCTTTAGTATACTTATACTCTTACATCATACATGTGCATTAATTGCACGTTCTATATATCATTCATACCTTACTGGTATGAGTATCCGACTTCTTAATATGAAGCTCCTTGGTGCATTAACTCATGCATTATTCATCATATTGGCTTACGCCCTCTCCTCACATGACCACCGGCGGTGACCACGATACAAATAAAAAGGCGCTTCGCATTTCACGATTTCGGAATTTCCGTTGCAAGGAACTTTGTTTCCTTGATTCCTGAAATCCGAAAACCCGAAAGACCGATGTTAGGGTTTTCTCGTCTCTTTCATCCAAATGACCCTTCGCTCAGAACCTGGGATCAATTTTCAGACACGCGTCAGGATCTCTTGTTTCGGCGAATCCGTGGACAATGCTCCATCGTTTCCCAAACTTCTATTCTATGCGGGCCCGACAATCTGGATCCCATGGTCCAGATCTCCTCGACAATCAATGGTCCTGATTAAATCGGTGATTTACCTGGCGCGATTTTGGGAAGTCTACGCTTCCATTTTCCCCATAGATGAAACCTCAAAGCTCTAGATCAATGGCTCTCGTTGATTCCAATCTAACAGATACTATTCCTCCTTAGCTTATTAGGTTTCCTACCAGACTAGTCTCATAGTCCTAACTCATACGGGTGTTACCCTCTCTTTATGGAAACGACCAACAAGGGTCACTCTTGGGAATTAGCAATAGTCCCAAAGGACTCCTCAAACAGGTTATCCTCATGATCGATTCTAACCATTATAGTTCAGGTAAATCTGACCCTTCGTATTTTCACCAGTCCTCTCAATCATGAGGAATTGTATGCTCAGGGTTTAGTCTCTTAAATAATGCAGAAATCATAACTTTCTAAGGATCCTACCAGTCCTTACCAGATTTCCCAAATTATGAAGGGGTTCTTCATTTGGGTCTTAACCCTTATCTAACCAACCATCTCAATTGCAAGAGACTCTACCTACTTTAGTAGGTGGCCCTCATAACACTAAAACAGGACAACACAGTCCATGTCCCTTGTCTGGCTCATGCAGCTTCATAGCAAAATTCATCCTACCTCTGTCATTCGCACTCAAATCTTATCAGTGATAATGATCAGTGCATTCCTACTCCTATAAGAGTAGTTTCCATTTTAACAGAGGGGTTATAGAAGTTTCCAAAGTATAGTTTCATTCTGCAGTCCTTCTCCTTAAAGAGAAACGCAGATAACAATATCTTCTAACGCGGCTCGTGCCTGAGCCCAAGCAGGCCAAGTGTTGTAACCATGCTCTGATACCAATTTGTCACATACCCACTACCTGAATCAAATTTTTCATTTATTTCTGCTGAATCAGAGCCCTCGAATTACCTACGGAGGCCTAGCGCAAGCTAGCTTTTTCTCTCTCTCTGTTCCCATGTGATCGCGGGTCCTGATCATAGTTCGAATGGTCACAGTGCCTCTTTGTATTTTGTGCCTTGGCGCTATAGGGGTGTCGAATCGTTCGACTCTGCAACCGTCAAACCCCGACAGGGCTAGCGACCGACTAATAGGGATGAATCCCAACAGGGATAGACAATAGCCAATGAGGACAGGCCCCGTCACACGGTTAAGTGGAGTACAGGTGGAAGAGGGGGAAATGCGACACGGTAGTCGACAGGATAGGAGGGGGCCCCACTTCACATGCCACACTATTCTAGACCCCCCCCATTAAAGGTAGAATGGCAAGGGGGGTCCAGAATTCACCTGAGCACCGTTGATCAAGGTGAATTAATCTCAACCGTTAGAGAGTTGCACGTCTGATTCCGGACCCCCCCCCCACTGCTAAAGGAAGAATAGCAAGGGGGCTCCGAAATGAAACCTCAGCCGTAGATATGGGCGGGTGGACTTTGGTCGTCTAGGTCTGCTCATTACTTACCTTAATGCGCATTCACACCCTAGCTTAAAGCCGACATCTCTTCCTCACATCTCATGGTCATCCCAGACCCTGGATCCTCCGAAAGGATCATGTTCGTTGATCGATAATTAACCCTCATACTAACAGGTGGGGGTTTGCAAGTCTTAATTTCGAGATTTGTTGGCACAGGGAAGCACGCCCTTCGGTGTCCCGAGTACCAAAATGTCGAAGTGTCGAACATGCCTTGTTTTTCAACTAGCCCCCCTGGGCTACGCCTTGGTCGATGTGACCTCTTCTCATATGACCACAGTTTTATTTCCATCAGGATTTATCAAGGCGAGATCCCGACCTCTTTTCAACGGAACTCCCAAATCCCCGATCCCCGATTTCCCGAAATGGGTAGTGTTATGACACGTGGCCTCTCGATATCGGGCGGTCCAGATCTATCTCGGGGTTTCCACCATGGAAAGTCCCAAACTCTCGTCACCAGGACTCCTGAGTTCACGATTCCCGATTTCCCTAAATGGGTAATCTCGCGACACGTGGCCTCCTTAAATCGGACGGTCCAGATCTGTTCCGAGGTTTCCACAATGGAAAGTCCCGATCTCTCATCACCAGGACTCCCGAGTTTGTGATTCCTGATTTCCCGAAATGGGAAATCTCGCGACACGTGGCCTCCTTAAACCGGATGGCCTAGATCTATTCTGGGGCTTTCGCCCTTGTTCACTGGGGGTTTAACCCATGGGTAACTCCTGACAGATCCAAGGACTGTCGGGTTTTCCAGCCGAGATCTGACAGCTCAGATTGGTTCCTACCTGTGCATTCTTCCATGACTCCCTGGACGTAGAAAAATCGACGGTCCAGATAATCCCATGGACCTTGGGGATTTACGGTCTGATTTCTTCGCTACCCACGAAGACATAGAGAAACCAAGTGGTAAGGCGTTTAACACCCTACTTACTCCTACCAATCTAATGGTCATGCGTAACCACAGGTTTCCCGATGGAATCTCGTCCGTCGATCAATACCTATCAGGGTTAAGGAACTTAACACTCCATCTTCTTCTTCCGATCTGACGGTCGTGAGTGACCACAGATCTCCCGACAGGATCTCGTTTGTCGATTCGATACTTCATCCTTATGCTTCCATCCCGGGTTTTCAAGAGGATCATTCCTCCTCGTGTAGGGTTACTAAGGCCTTGTGCCTTCATATTCTCTTTCTCGGTTCTTGATGGGCTTTTCAAGGAGGGTATCTCTATGGGGAGGTTTTTACCCAGGGTACTATCTGAGGTAGATAAGGGTACCTTTCTCCCACGAATCAGACATGTAGTCTGAATTAGATCAGTATGCATATAAATAGCGATTTATGAAGACATAATCCATACGTAGTCTTTCCATTATAAACATGCATCTACCAGTACTGATCAAAACACCATACAGACATTCTTACTCTGAAATCATTCACCATTTCACAACTTATAAACATAAATTTCAGAATAAGTATATATTTCAAGATGCCAGAGGCAAAACACTTATTAGAAATAACACCAGGGGTTATGAAACTATTGAGAGGGGTACTCGTTTCCACCCAACCGTAGGCTTAGCGACTCCCAGTGGATTTACCACTGGCCACCCTCGAGTTGAGACCACGATGCTGTGAGACTGCGTCTCTGTTTGCTAGTGACTAGGAGCGAAGGTTAATCTCCTTCCACCCTGCTATCAACCACTCTGCATATAGCCAGAGTTCTCTTCCTCCCCTCGGGTCCGCTCCCTCAAATCGCTTCTTCCCCACGCCTTATCCTCTTGCGAGGTTGCGTGTGGTGTGATTTCCCTCGTGCTGGTCAGGTCTGACGGCTCTACGGATGGGCGGTTCACCTCCCCATCCCTCATTAATTTCTGAGGAGCCATCTACCTACCAGCCTGCGAGACATTAAATTTGGGGCCAGCGAGCCGCTTTTGGTTCTCCGAGCCAGTGGAGTCCAAATACGGTATTGATTTTCGATGGAAGTTAACGCCACCTTTCCAGGTGCCTTCCACTGCCTTTCTGCAGTCATCGTGGTCTCTTTTTCAACACATCCCNTTATTTACATTCATCGACCTTTTTCACAAGGTCCATTCACATCACACATTCACATTTCTGAGTTTGCCACAATACTTGGCCAGTATAGTTATTTTTACAGACTGGGGGAAACAGGGTGTTACACAACACATATTGGTTTGCCTTCATCTTGAGTGTCCTTCGCTCCTTGGAACTCATTGTAACCGGGAATTTCCCGAACCTCAAATAGAATATGATATCTTTGTACCATTCTAAATCAGCTAATGTTTCCCCAACTGAGATTGAAATCATCCGATTGATTGAGTCCCCATTTTCCATAAGCTTTCATAATCCTTATCCTTTTATTTCCTTCAATGGTTTGATCTCGATATCATACTCTTGAAATTTTTGATAACTAGTTGGTCCATTTCCCTTCTCTCAACTGTTGATTTAGAAGCATCTTGACGAGGGATGAGGGGACATAGGAAATAACATGAGAGTTTAGTATATAAGTCTGAAAGTGTTGCACAAATTTTACAAGAGCCAAATCTTGTTTCTCAAGTTTTGAATACCTCAACTCATAGTCGTGTAGTGTTTTTCTCATCAACCATATGGGGATCTCTTCTCCATTGCTATTTTTCTGAGTGAGGAAGGATGCGACAACTTCCTTTGTAGAAAATGAATATATAATAAAATCCCTTTGAAAATATGGACTAATGAGGACGGGAGCAGTGGTGATGCCCCCCTTGATCTTGTTGAATTCTTCATGAGTATCTGTTGTCCACTCGAACCTATGCTCTTTTTTCAACAACAAATTGATAGGTTTTACGATGCTTGCATAATCAAGAACAAATCTTTGAACAAAATCAGTTTTCCCAAAGAATGACTGGACTCCCTTCTTGGATGTCGGGGGGTTAAGTTAATTAATCGCTTTAACTCTTTATGGGTCAATGTAAATCCCTTCCTTGCATACAATGTGGCCCAACAACTTGCCTTGAGTCACAACAAACAAGTATTTCTTTGGGTTGAGAGAGACGTCGTATAATCTATATCTTTCAAAGACCTTTTTTAAATCATGCATGTGATCCTCACTTTTTCTTGAGTGAATTCACTGTCTTCCGTGATTTTTCCTATCATTCCATTGAACGAATGATCCATGGCCCTCTGGAACGTGGCTCCAACATTCTTCAAACCGAAGGGAATTCTAGTGTATGCATATGTTTCCCATGGTGTGATAAATGTTGTCTTTTCTCTATCTTCCTCAGCCACTAAAACTTGATTATATCCAGAGAAATCATCCAACATAGACATGCAAGTCAATCCCATAACTTATTGTAGCAGAAACTCGATGTTGAGCAACATAAAATTATCTTTTATGCTTTCTTTGTTGAGATCTCTGAAGTAGACGCACATTCAGATTTCCCTAGTCTTCTTCCTGACAATTACTAGATTTGAAAGCTAGAATGAATGTCTGATGGGATAGATTATCCCTACCTTCTTCAACTTTTCCAACTCAATTTTTACCAGAGGCTTCAACTTGGGATTCATCATTCTTATTTTTTGTTTCACCGGTTTGGCTTCTTCTCTCAAAGGAATGATATGTTGGAATATAGTTTTATCATAGGCCTTTAATTCATCATAGGTCCAAGAAAACACATCAATATATTCCTTCAACAAGGCAACATATTAATCAACTTCTTCGGGGGTGCAATCGACTCCCAAATTAACATATTTCGGGGACTGGCTCGTTCCAGTATTGACTTTTCTTGTCTCTTGTGCCTTTTGAACTGAAAGTTCTTCAAGAAGAATCTTGGCATGATCATATTTTGTGAACAAATATTCTTCTTGTATGCAATCCTTGGGGATGAAAATCTCTTTATCATCTTCTTCATCATCATCGTTTAACAAAAAAAATCTCCAATTGTTCATCATTTTCAAAAACTTGCAAGTACTCAATATTATCAGGCACGGATGGCCTAAAGGCCCTTTCCACCTGGAAAGATGTTTTGCTCAGGACTTCGTCTAGATTTTATAATGAAGCCACCAAATCTACCGAATCATTCTTGTGGTTCTTATCCCTTCAAATGAAAGCAATATTGAAAGAGCTGAAAGATTCCATTAGTTCATTAACTCTTTTGAAATACATTTTAAGTATTTTCTTTTTTATTTTGTATTTTTGGGTAACTTGGTTGATGACCAACTTTGAATCTCTAGTCACAGTGAGGTGTTCTATTTTCATTCCTTATGCGAGGATCATCCCCTAGATTAAAGCTTCATATTCTTCCTCGTTATTCGTGCATGGAAACTCCAGTCTTATGACGTGGGGATGTGTCGTCTTATCTGGGATTATGAGAACAATTCCAACTATGTTCCTTGATTTAGAACATGCCCCATCAAATGAAATTATTCAGTAGCCTCCAAATACACATTCTAGGGACTCTGAGTCTTGAACTTGTTCTAGGTTTTCATTCTTCTCCATGTCTAAGATAGCATAGTTTCTGATCCCGGTGTCTACGTAGTCTTCCATTAATTCATTATCCTTCTTCTTGAAAGAGAAAAGGTTTTTTGGGCTCTCGGGGTACTTTAATCATTGCCCCCTCCTTTCCTGGTAGCATCATACAATTGTCGTCGTCATTATATATCCACCGATCATGGAGCTCCAATCTCTTCCCAGCACAACCCTGTATGTTGGAGGCGGGTCTACCACAATGATATTAAAAACTATGATGATATGAGGAGTCGTTGTAATCCATGCATAAAAATCCTTGATTTATCTGTATGCCGACACTTTTCTCGAATCGATGGAATATATGCTCTCCCCAAATTCATAATATTTAGTGTAGCTCATGCCCAATGCTTCCATGACCGTGAGTGGCATTATATTATTTGTTGCACCAGTATCAACTAAATAGTTATGTAATGCAACATCATGGTTTTCAATTGAGATGTAGAAGGGTGGAATTTTACCTCTCAGCTTAGCAGTCGATGAGCTATGGTTCTGTTTCAGAGTGGCAACAACAAATTCAATTCTTTTTGATGGATCGTCCAAAAACTTCAAGATTTTTTGCCTCTACTGAGGAATCTTCACCACTTCCGTAAAAGGCAAGGTTATCCTCGATTTACTTAAGTCCTCCATGAAATTATACATCATTTGAGTTGAGCTTGACGCCATGTGTTGTCTTGTGGTTCCAACTGTCACCTTCTCATTCAAGACTTTTTCATTGGATTTTTCCTTTTCTTTTTCTTTTTGTTTTTATTTTTCGGAGTCGCCTTTATTCTTTGGTCTATTTAAAAATCCTCTTGTTTGAGCGATGTTTTCTTGCAATTTAGGATCGTTGTCGCCATCTCCATATATATACATGGACGCTTCACATCCGTCCATCTACACTGTCTTAGAGAATTCATCAGGTAAGTAATAACCTTCTTGCTCAATCAATTGATTGTCATAGACATGATCCAAAACAACTGCATTTGGAGTGGGTTGTCTGGGAACCCTTGGTCTCGGTGGGTCATCAGTATTCTCGAATCTGACTCTGTTTTTAGGGGGATGGTTCCTCCTTTGTTCATGAATTGGTATTCTTGGGTTTTGCATGTAATTATCTCCCCTTCTTAGCCTGGTTATTTCGTTCTGCATATTGTTTATGGTTCTATTCATTTGCACAATCTCAATTTTTTTCTTTGTTTCCTATGCTATCACAGGATCAACTTTTATGTCAAGTATGGTTCCCCTAAAAAATCCTCCTCCTGCCATTTGATTATGAGCTTCTCGAGGTTTAAACTCTTCATTTTTTCTCGAGCCGGAAGCTCCTTGATTATCAATATTCAATCCCCCCATCTATATTTGTACTCTTCCCAATATAATGTCGAGGTCAGTGCCCATTTCAATCATAATTTCTTCTATCTCAGTAGCCTTAGTCATCGCTTCCTCCAGAGTATCCATCTGGCATTTTCTAATGTCATATTTCACATTCAGGGGCATTGCATTCTTATAGAAACCAAGAATGACTGGGTCATTTGGTCTTTTGTATTCTGGTATTCTACTCAAGGTCTTCTTGAAGCTGAGGTTAAAATATCATATCCTTTCATTCTTTCTCAACCCAATTTGGGTGAACTCTGTGAGGAGGGTATGGTAAGAAATTAGGGGGGGAAACATAGTTAGGAACAAAACTTTGAGGTCATTAAACTAGTGAATGGATCTACCGGGCAATGTTGTATACCATTCATAAGCTCTCTCTGATCAATTTTGCAAAAATAACCTCACCATGATGTCATCATGTTCAACTTAGTGGAAGTCACAAACGTCAAGAAATAAATGCAAATGCCTCTTTGCATCGATTGTCCCATCTCCAAAAAATTCCTTCAAGGTTCCCTTAGGGAGAACTGGGAGTTCGCGTTGTTCACCCATGATATTAAGAGGGGAATCTCTCACCCTCCTTCGATTTCCAAACCCTGGGATTCCTTGATCTCTTGCAGCATCTCTTTCACCTCCTTGTCTCTCCTCATGATGATTTATTCAAGGTGGTTCATCTCTTGCTGCCATTTTTTAGGAGGTTTCATGATCAGGACTTTCTCTTTTAAGGACAAAGAGTTTGTTACTTTTACTTCAGGTAATGGGTCCCTTTAATTTGTCCAGCTTCAATCTCAACCTTGTTCTTGTGTGCTCTATCCACTCTTTGATTTCTACGATCTTGTCATTCCTCTCTCCTTTGTCTTCAGATAATTTCCCTTTCTTCTTCTTGGACTAAATCCTACCAGGACTCTTCTAACTCTTCTCGAGTCTAAGTTGTTGATATTACTAGATTATACAATTGGTGCAAAATGCTTCACTAATTATTTAGTCCAATTTATAAATGAGGTTAATTACCCCAGGGTAAAGTCATATATTCCTTTCAAAATGCTCGGCCAAGTTAAGAATTTTTATTTCATGTCCCCAATATGGTCGCCAAAAATGTTGACCCATGAATCTGTTAGGATCGAAACGAAAACCTCACGAGGATGCAAATCCTCCTGCATTTTTATAGAGGTGGTACTCCTCTATCATAAATTTATAAATGTGGGACTTTTAAAGAAGTTTGTCAAACTAAAGTAAAATAGATATAACAGAAAATGGAAAATATTTTTATTTTTCTTTTAGAAAGAGAGTTCTTGAGAATGGACCAGGAAACACAAACATTCATGCATTTAAAGAAAATAAACAGAACTTCCTCACATCCATCATAGTAGGTCTAAAGATTTTTAATCACATAAAAACTAAAAGAAAATGATTTGCATGCATAAGATAACTTTGATAGAGTAGTAGATGGGTAGCTCAAATGTAGATAATGATAGATCAACCTCAAATACTTTATATTAAGAAAAAATGGGTTACAAAGTACAGTCGAGATTGTTCCCAAAATAACTCTCTTGGAATTTCTAAAAAATACATAGCTCAATGCATATTCTCTGAAATTAAAATGTGTTTGTCATAATGAATGGGATTGGGGATCTCGCAGACCATAAAGAAAATATGTATAATAATGAAGCTCGTAGAAATACGAAAGTGGGCAATGAAAGGCAACAGGACCTGGAAAAAAAAATATCATTCTTCGGTTAAACCTTTCTATTTAAAGAGGTGGAGTAACTGGGTGAAGAGCTTGATAAAGAAAAAAAATGTGATCAGTATGAATTTACTATGATGGTATCTCATGGATTTTCACTTGCTCGCTAATGTCCTTTTATGGCTCTCCTCAGTAGTTATAGGAACTATCTCAACCGTCCTTTTGCCTTCATTGATAATCTTGTCGACAACCTTTTTGAACCACTCCTCGATGTAGCTCCTCATTGGTGCCACGCTGATTTCATGCCGTATTTTTATATTGAAGAGTTCGCCTTTCAAGTCCCTTAGATCAATAGAAATGTTCCACAAGGCTTCTTCAATATCTTGATTTTTAATCGAATAATCAACTAACCATTTTTCCACGTCATCTTCACTATATTCAAGAATGCCATAGAATTTTTCAAATGACAACCATTTAAACATCTCAACTTGTTCATCAAATGAATTCTTGGTTCAAAACAACGATTTGAGTATCAATTTGGGGTATTGGACCTCATTGATGCTTCTAGCTATATCTATCTCAGTTAGCTTCTTGAATAATTCCTCTCTTCTAGTTATGGCCTGGCTACATGCTTGAACAATAACATTAAAAGGTTTTTTACCTTTTTCCTTCCAACAGGAGTTTAGTTGTTTTATTCAGTTCGGAGAAGGGATATCATCCTCTCTTCTTCTCAATTTTTTCATATTAGTAACTTTAACACCAAATAGTACAACCGCACCGAGGTAGAAACCTTCCTCATTTTTCAAATATGCTTGTAGATATTCATGAAAAGCGTGTGCTCTCATTCCAAAAGAGACCATGCTCTTTGACATCTCCCAAGCCTCTGTTATAAATTCCATTATTTTATTGATATTCTTTTCCACATAGCCTCAAGGTGATGTGAGAAGTCTTGTCAATCCTTTTAACTTTTCCGCAGGTGTGGTAGGCCTGATCATTTCTAAGGGACTAGCAAGTACTGGAAGGGGCATTAAAGATTCCTCCAGTTCTTTGATTCTCTCCTTTAACTTGACATTCTCCACTTCAAGGCCTCCAATATAATTGTCTAGAGCATCTCCAGTTGCTCGATGTATCTGGGAAATTTGGGAAGGCTGCATGTTCCGTAGGTTAATCTTTGAACGCGATTTACCCTTTTTATTCTTTACATCTATTTTCTCAATAATCAAATTTTTGGATCCGCTGTCAAAAACAATGCTCTAAAATGCAAAAGACTCTTCTTCGTCGAAGTTCTCAGTCTCAATTATTTCCATCTGAGGGTTCTGGTGAAAAATGTTCTCTATTTGGTCGATGTTGGAGAACACTTTCTCAATGTCAATTTCGAGTTCCATATCCTCTAGGGAGAGTTCGTGGATATCACTTTCTCCTCAAGATCCCTTCTCTTCTTTCACAATTTTTTTTATTTTCTTCCTCAAGGGAAGTTTATGAGAACTTTCAATTTTTTCGGAAGGAGGGTTCTTATCTCATCCTCCACCTGAAGAAATGTGGGTTACTTTCTTACTTAGGTAGGTCATTGGAGTGCTACTCCGAGATGTTGTACTCTTTGGCGTGGCAGTCGGGGATTGGGCACTTTTCTCACCTGGACCTTTTACTCTCTTCTTGTACGACTCATTTGTGTGGAGTATTATCTTCAAGTCGCTGGTGTCATGAGTGGGAGTGCCTGAGGCATTGTCTTCGTCTTCATTCATAATAATGTTAATGAAAGAATTGTTGAAACCAACAACCAATAGATGTTCTAGAAAAATACCACTAGGGTCGAACCCTTTTACTTTTTCAGTGTATTTTAAATTTGTATTTTAAATTGAGGTTGTGGAAGTGGCCCACGAATTCATCAATCTTGTTCATATTTCTGAATATGAAATCCTCAACTTTCCAAGGCAGAGGTATGAATTGATTTTTTCTCTTTTCATGGAAAAAATGAAACTAGTAGTTGTATTGCCTTGTTATTTTAGCAACAAACAATCTGTCAGATATGTGGCATGGAAGGAAGGAAGGATTTTTCTTGGATCCAAAAATCCTTATAACATTATGTTGACGGGCGAAACAGTCCATCCGTCAACTGGGAGAGTGGAACCGGTCCGGGGTTGTCTAAATAACCCAAGCCGTTTGGTATGGACCACCCTGACGAGTTTAACGGCTCTGTTGGCCGCTCTGAGGTCTCGTAAGGAAA
>ML828401.1:3978-31864 GCA_009831015.1 Picea engelmannii | reverse complement strand
CAATTCAACCAAAGACGACGACAATCAAAGCAACGAATGAGGTGTTTTCACACTTGCAGTTGTGAAAACTAAAACGAAATTGAATTGAAATTGTCGCAAAAATGAGACGAATGTCTAGAAGCACAATGCGACAATGATTTGTCATAATACCATAAGGGGTGTAGGCAGCTTTTTGAGAGCAATCCAAAAAAATGGGTTGGCTGCCAACACGTTATAATTTTCCATTTGTTCGAGTGTCCCTTTCTTATCCAGGAACTTACTCACCTAGTCAGACATCCGGGGAGCGTTCTTTCCAAATAAAAAATCTTTGAAAGATGAGACAAAATCATTAAAAGATTCATAAAAATGACGGGAGGCCTTGTGCCTCCATAATGTTTGATACCAATAGGCTACTAGGTCAAATTCACAGTTTACCTTCTTGCACACAGATAATCTTGGGAACTGACAGCAATGCACTATTGGAAAAACCAAATAAGATGACATAAAGTTGGGAAGAGATTTCAATGGAAATCAACTTACCCCAATCGAAGATGGCCTATTCCTTGACCGTAAAATAAAGAATGTAAAGAATCATCTGGGAGATGCTGGTCATGGTTTCCTGTCCTGTTATCCTTGTAAAAATCCATGCAATTTCCCAGAAGGGATTTTTAAATGATCTAGCCTGCAATCTTATGATGTCCTCAGGGACAACCGCTAGGTTCTCTAGGAATTCAGGTAAGAGGTCTAGTCCATTGTCATGTTTTTTTAAGAACTCCCTGCAATCTTCATCTTTGAAGGTGAGCATTGGCTCGAGAAGCCTCAACATATTATGGAAAACCTAAGGTGACAGAGAGACAGGGAAATGGTCCTGCAACTGGATGATCCGCTGGCTTGGAATGTATCTCTTAGCGCACTAGGTGACTAAGTCCTGACAATCAAAAAATTCTAGGACACAACTCGTGCGCGCAATTCCAGATGTCCAGATTATTTCCTTCTCGGCAAAAGGGATGAATAATAGGAATATTCCCTAGACCAATGAAAACTTTGATCCTCGCACCCAAAAATATTCAATGTATCTCCACAGAACTGTTGTCAAGTTGCTTCCATAAGTCGACAAGAATGTTCCCTTGCTCCAAATTATGTTAGGAATGAACATTGGAGGGAGATGATATAATCCTTCGTAAATAATGTTTTAATGTGTTTTAATAGGATATCTCCTTGAGCCTTTCGCTTATTAATGACCATCCTTTCACACATGTATGGTAAGTTATTATCATTAAAATCATAGTAAATGTGAATTGGGAAGGGTGCGAAGGTGGCGGGGATGGACGGGGGAAATATGTGACTTGATATTTTTGTGAACCCGGGAACCCGCGAACTCGAGAGCCCGCGATGGTATGAGGCACGAAATTGGCTACATATGGAACGATGCAACGATCATATGGATTCATGTAGGTAGAATGACACTTTGGCAGTTTGGAGAGTCTGGGGATCGAAATGTAGATCGCAGAACTCTTTGGTGCAATGTGTCTATCATGGAACACGGGAACACAAAATCTCAATCCCATCAACCCGAGAACCCGTGATCTTAGAATCGGGTCAGTATGGAACAACACATCGTTCAGTCGGAATCGTGATGTGAAGTTGTAGATGTAGGTGAGAATTTGTAAGTCCTCCAACCCAGGAACCCGCGATCTAAAAATACGACTAAGTGTTGGAACTAGAAAGGGATTGTAAGAGGGGAAAAAAAGAAAAGGGAAAAACGGGTAAGTGTATAAGGGGGAAAAGAATTTGGGAGAATAGAAAAGGGGACGGAATTTTTCGAAAGCGGGAAATGACCTCAACAAGTTGGTTCATATTGTTTAAGGAGTTGGCTCTTATAGCTCATGTTCTTTGTGTATTGGTAGAGTATTTGTAGAGAAACAAATACGGGTTATTATTCATAAATTGAAGAGGAAAAAATTGCAAAGCAATCTATATAAATTGCAGGGGGGGAAAGTGCATTGTGTTGTTAAACAAATATTCACATCATACCAGAAATGTGTAGAGACATCAAAGACTTTAAATGTTGAAGAGTATATAAATTTTCCAAATGTTCATAGGATTGCTCATTTAAAAGATAAAATTAAGGGCTGTGAAATAATTCTATTTAATGAAAATATTTGTGAGCAATTCAAAGGTTTATACTTAGTTGGATCTCAAAGGTTACTTCCCAGTTTAGTTTCTCAGATCTTGAGTTCAAAATGTGTCATGCCAATTCAAAGGTTTTCAAAGCTATGTGATAATTGTGTGTCAAAATGTGCCACATCTCCTCTTGTTCATTTGGGTCCAAAATAGGGAAAAAATGGCTAAATGTGAAACTATTATCCATGAGATTGAATGCTTTCATATCCAATAAAGGCATATGGATTCTCAAATTTAACCCTTCATTTCTTACCTTGCAGCTATCTAACAAACTTGAAGATCAACGACCATCAATTCCATCCATATTCAAATGCATTTCTCACTCTCCAAAAAAAATGAGTCAAAGAAAAAATTGGAAGGTGAAATCACATACATTTTCACCAACACCTTTTGAACAAGTGACAACCTATGTTTTGAAGTCTACTTGATGGATGAAACTTTGATATGTGGAACAATAGAGAAAATTAAAGAAGATCTCATGCCCGAAATGACATGGAACATGGAGTGTAGCAAGCATTCATTAGAATGTTTCTTGGATTCCATGTCCATCCCAATTATGGATGTATATGTTATTGACTCTGTAACTCATTCCCAGAGTGATACACATCTTCCATCACACTATGGATGCTATCCATAGGGAAACAAGACTATAGAAAGTTTATCTTCTTTAAGTCATATGGAGATAGAATTTGATTATTATGAAAATAGTTTCCCTCAATCAATTAATTATTGTGCCTTTGACTATGAATGAGAATCCAAGATGAAAGAAGAGGAGTAGTAGGAGGAATCATGGATTGAATTAGGATAAAGGTTTGGGATTTCAACTCCATCACTAAGAGGGATAGTGATGTCATATGGGAATTTTGCATCACCCTCTAGACCACCACTCCAAAACTATAATATATATGTCACTTTATTGGTTCTAGATTGTGTAGGCATACTCTTCACAAAAACACATGAAAATATCTGAAATAATCAGTAGAACTATTTCAAAATATAAAGGAAAACAAGATTGGTTTCATATCCAATTTACAAAACAAGCTAACTGATTTGAGTAGAAAACATCAAACAAATTGAATCCATTAATAAAATAATCACAAATAAGAAACAACATTGTGAACAAAAATAAGTAAGAATTGTACCAAACAGAGGATACTACAAACCAATATTCATGGAAACCCTAACATCGATATCAAGTTTAGAGTGAAGCGATTAGTGCAAAGTTCAATTTCATGGGGAAAGAAGAACAAGAAGAGAAAGCACCAGTAGAGTACTAGTTAATATATTAGAGAAGAGCTTTAACTCCTTGATGATAGAAATGAACCCAAGCCTAAACTAGGTATTTCACTGACCAGGTTGTTTTGATAAAGGTTTGGGGATTCTAGACTCAAGCTCCCCACACTAGAGGGAACTGAAGCATTGAAGCATCAAATCTCTTTCATGCTTTTAAGTCTACCCAATTCCATTAAACAAATGTTTCTGGTAAATCTCTATCTATACAATATTTTCTATCTTTATGCTCCATGGAATCTAACTGTAGAACCAATTCATTCATTTAATTGTAGTTTGTAGCTCGACAAGATTGCCTAACATTTCTAGAATTTATTTGATGGGGTTGCATCTCGCCAACCATCGATTTTGCAACTCCAATAGATTTCCAATCTCAAGGGTAGAGTTCCTAGGTCAAATTAAACTCTAAAAGATTCGAAAGATTTTGGTTGAATTGTAGTGTTGAGAAGATTGTGGAAGAGATTTGGAAGACAAGTGGAAAAATGTTCTCCTTCGAGCACAAATATAATAGGACTGGACTTGCTCAGCCTAAATCCCTTCCTCAATCTTCTCAACACTACAATGCTTCTTTTTCTAGGCCACGTTTCGAGAATTTTAGATTTTAATTGTCAAATCCACACTTCAATTCTTGAAAAAAAACCTTCTTGCAAACCATAGAAAATGGAAGAAAAAAAGACACAAATTGTAGTGAGACTTCCTATAACATTTTTAGTTCCATGGCTTCAAATTTTCAAGAAAAAAAAAAGAAATATTTATGTCCCTTCCTCAAAATCTCTTTCCTCATCATGTCTCTCACCTTTAAACCTCAAAAAATAATACAAGTTTTACTGAAATGACAATCTTCCATGATCTAGGATATAAGATGGTATTTAAGGTCGTAAATATTTAATGCAAAGTCCAAAAAACTGTCAAAAGAATGCTTTGAACACCACTACGTGCCAAATATGGTAGTGAATTGCATCATCAACCATAAAAGCACGAAAACCCTCCTCTTGTTGCCCTAATTCCATTACTTGTCAAGAATCTATGGCCACAAATAATGAAATTGATAACTTAATTTGTTATGTAATCCATTGGGATTTTACTACCATTGTTGATGCATAAAAAGTCTCATAGAATTGACTTCCATACCTTTTATATCAAATTCAATGTTTACAGTCGGTTTGAAATGACAGATGAACAACAATAGTTTCCTAAAACAAGTGTATATTTATAGAGTTTTGTGTCTATAAATTAATGAATATGATATATGACGAAATTCAAACTTTTATAAAAAATAATAAATAAATAATTGTTCACATAAATTTAATCCCTCTTAACACTTTACACATCAATCCTTTTTAACACTCAACAAATACAATGTTAAAATAATGAATAATATAAATTCATATAATAAATATGAAATTTACCCTTCAAAAATTTTACTAGTTTAAATCATATTGAAATTCAATTACCATGCATTTTTCTTACTAGCAATAAAAAGAAATTTCAATCCCATCTTCTAAGAAAGAGGAGTTCAAAAAACGCACCATTTTTAAATGATAAAGAGAACACAGTGTCACATGATAGTATGCGAAAAAGTATAATGAATATCACAAAGATATTAAAAAGAAATTGCAATCCCATCTTCTAAGAAAGAGGAGTTCAAAAAACGCACCATTTTTAAATGATAAAGAGAACACACTATCATGATAAAGTGTAGTCATCGAGATTAAAAATAAATAAATAAAGTGTAGGCATATTTTTCACATTTGTTTACTCTTTTCCCCACACACACATATATATATATATATATATATATATATATATATATATATATAAATATGAGAGCATGTTTCACCTTGTTAACAAAAAGCACTTTGTTTCTTTATTTATTTTTATTTATGTGATATCTTTTATATAAATTTATTATTTTATTAAATATTATTATTATATATTAAATTTGATTAAAAATATAGAAAAAAATAAATAAAAAAAAAAAAATATATATATATATATATATATATAAAATATGAGCATGTTTCACTTAACAAAAAGCACTTTGTTTTTTTATTATTTTAATATTTTTTTATTTAAGTGATATGTTTTATATAAATTTATATTATATATTTGATAAAATATTATTTTATTTTAAAATAAAAATATATTTATTTTTTAATTTTTTCAATATTTTTAATCAAATTTAATATATAATAATAATAATATTTGTTTCCCTTGGACGGAGACTCATTTGAACCGACGAGTGGATGGAGAGTCAAGCGAACATTTGGCCACAACCCATGCCATAACGTGTCAACTCAGACCGCACTCACCTCAACCTTTACTCCATGCATTTAAAACCTCGTTTGATGCATGTCTGCATTCATTTTCACTAAGTTCAGTTTAATGCCATGGAGCTCTAGCTCGCAGGGACGGTAAATGCTATGGGCTGGATGCAGGCCCAGTCCCATCACCTCGCCTAGATCAATGGTTTTTTGCTCGAGCTAAGGGAATCCATGGCTCATTTGAGCTCTCGGCCTCCCACATCTCACCCTCTTCCACCAGTCTGCATTTTTCTTTGGCTCTAGTTCAAACTTTCTCCTTCGTTCCACCATCTTTTTTGCTCTCAGCCTCCCGCGCCTAGCACTCATCCTCCAGTCTGCATTTTTTTTGGGTTCTGGATCGAACTCTCTCCTTCGCTCAATCATTGCCTTGAGCTCCATCTCTGGTTCTCTATTTAAATCTTGATGCCTCGCCTTCAGGGTAAGTCTAAGTGGGGATCAGCCTGGTACAGAGAGAAAGGCAGAGGCTCGAGGGGCCGTGGCAAGAAAAATCCTCAAATCTTTCCTTAAGACCCTGCTCGTGCCTTCACTCCGGAGCACCCCGATGCCTCAACTCGTGCCACCTCTCCGGAACACCCTCTTGAATGTGCCACTACACCAAAATTTCCTCCCATGTCTTCTCTGTATGCTTGTAGATTTGAGTGGTTCGATAACGATGGAAATTCCCCGGGCTTCACTCCAAAGATCAGCCCTGAGCCGCCGCCTCCCTACCAACCTCCACCTCGCCCTCCTCCACCCTTCGCTCCCCCCAGAACGACCATCCCTCTATCTTCTTCGTCCTCCCCTTTACCCTCTCCTGCCTCCCCCTCTTCGTCCTTTGATTTTCCTCCACCCCCTCCGCTCCCAATTGCTTGCTCCCAGTGCCCTGGGTTGGAACCTTTGAAGGACTCTTTGGATTTCATCAAGAACTCAATTATGGACGTCAAGGGTGCCATTAAAGAGTTGTAGAACAGGGAAGATGATTGGTTTCATCATGAGGAGCTTCTGATGTCTCTTCTATGGGATCTTCGACAAACTATCTCGGACACAAGAACTCTGGGTAAGGACATTGCATAGGCCCAAAGGAACGAGCGAAGGCTCGACCCCAGCTCTAGATAATTTCAACCTACTCAAGTTTCTCAAGTTTTTTATGTCTCCAAACAGTCTAATTTACAAGGTTCTCGCCCTGCGTGGCTTCTTAGCTCTAGGATTATATAGTTTTTTCTCCTTTCAATTTTTTGATTTCTGCATGGACAGTTTAGCTTACATGATTTTCTCCATGCGTGGCATCCTAGATCTAGGACTATACAGTTTAATCTCTTTACAATTTTTTGAATTCTGCATGGACACTTGGAACCTTAATGGTCATGTAGCAACATTGGTTTCCCACCAAAGCGATGCTACCACAACCTCAAGAAATATCACGACATCTGTAATTTTTGCTCCTTAACAAAATCTAATATATCTTCTAACTTACAATAAATATATATATATATATATATATATATATATATATATATATATATATATATATTTCCTTCTATATTTTTTTTAAATATTAATATTATCACTAAAATATAATGTAAGAAGTGGTATTAATATTATCACTAAAATATAAAATATAATGTAAGTAGTGTACAACCTTTCTTAAATAAAATTATTCACAACTAAAAGTATTTACAAGGGAGATTGCTTAAATAAAAACACATCTTAAGACCAAACTTATAACAAAAGAATATATTTTTGTTGAAATATTCAACTCATTTTTCAAAGAACATGGTTGGCTTCCAATTACTTCCATATAATTTTTTATTAAAATTTTTAACTCACTTTTGAAGAAATAGGTTTGAAATTAAGTAAATGGAAGCACACGGTTAGATTCTAGTTACTTAATTTCAAAACTATCATATTCTCAATACATTTTATTTGATTGTACTCATCATCCATCTATAAACATTTATATGTCAATCACATAGTGATAGGGGAGAAATTTTCATATTTGTGACTATTTTTTTTGTTTTTCTATGTGGGTATATACATCTTAGTGATAATGGAGTGGCTAGATATTATCGACAACACGATGGAAATTTCGAGGGAATTCACATAATAAGACATTGGGGTGACCATGGACTTTCATGAACATTTAGAATTCGAACATGTGAACATCGTCCTTATCATTGTAAAAGTACATTTCTCTTGTAGATGAGAATAAATATGATAGGACTAGACTTTCTCAGCCTAAATCCCTTCCTCAATCTTGTCAACACTACAATTCTTCTTTTTCTAAGTATTTTTTTGAATATTTTAGAGTTTAATTGTTGAATCCACACTTCAATAATTCAAAAAAACGTCTTTTCTGTGAATCATAGAAAATGGAAGAAAAAAAGACACAAAATGTAGTGAGACTTCCTGTAACATTTTCAAGTCCATGGTTTCAAATTCTTAGGCAAACAAAAAAATTATTTATTTCCCTTCCTAAAATTATTATGTCCCTCGCCTTCAAACCTCACAAAATAGCATAAGTTTTACCCAAACTACAAGCTTCCATTATCTAGGATAGAAAGATGATATTTAAGGTCGTAAAGCTCTAATGCAAAGTCCAAAGAATTGGTGAAACAATGTTTTGAACACCACTACATGCCAGATATGGTAGCAAATTGCATCATCAACCTTAAAAGCATGGAAACCCTCCTCCCACTACCCTAATTCCGTTGCTTTTCAAGAATTTGTGGCCAAAAACAATGAAGATGGTAACTTATTTTGTTCTGTAATCCTGTTGGGATTTTACTACACCCATTGTTGGTGTATAAAAAGTCTCATAGATTTGACTTCCATACCTCCTACATCAAGTTCAATGTTTATGGTCAGTTTGGAATAACAGGTAGACAAAGATAATTTCATAAACAAATGTAGATTTATAAAGTTTTGTGTCTATAAATTAGTGGATATGATATATGACGAAATTCAAATCTCTATAAAAAATAATAAATAAAAGATTGTTCACGTGAATTCAATCCCTCTTAACATCGCTTTACATATCCAAGATTTTACATATCTAAGATTAAAATGAATCATTTTTAACACTCAACAATATAATGTTAATATAAATTCATAAAATAAATATGATATTTACCCTTCAAAAAACTTACTAATTTGAATTATATTGAAATTCAATTACCATGCATTTTTTTCACTAAACTTGAAGTTCTTACCACTAAAACAATAATTTCAATTTCAATGCCATCTTCTAACAAGGACGAATTCAAAGAACACACCATTCAATCCCATCTTCTAACAAAGAAGAGTTCAAAGAACACTATCACATGACAATATGTAAAAAAAAAACATAATGAATATCACAAAGATAATGGAAGTGTAGTCATGTAGTACGTATGCATACACAATAAATAGAGTAGTATATTTTGCATCATTTGTTTTTGCCTTTACTCTTTTCCACAATAAAGTCGTAGATTCCAAAAAAAAAAAAAAAAACTTTATGAGTATGTTTCATTTATATGAATTTATATTTTTTAAAATTTTCAATATTTTTAATTAATTTTTAATATATAATTATAATATATATATATTTTTAGTTTTTTTTTTAAATATTTGTTTTTAAATATTAATATTATCACTAAAATATATTATAAGTAGTGTGTAATCTTCCTTAAATAAATGTATTCATCGAGGAGATGGCTTAAATAAAAATTCATCTTAAGACCAAACTTATAATAAAAGAAGAGATTTTTATTAAAATATTTAACTTACTTTTCAAGAACATGGTTGGCTTTATCATTAATGTCAACCATTGTTGAGGAGTAATTAGCACACTCCATAACAATCTTCCACATGGAAATTACTCATGATAAGCTTGTATGTCCACCTTGCATTTTCACCATGTTGGCTCAATCAGGGGGTTCCCAGGGTTCGTTAGGATTTACCAATCAAAACCCTATAGGAATCGACATATTCAATCTTCAAGGACTAAAGACGGTCTTACCCAAGATGCCATGAGAATGAAAAAGACCATTATTCTTGTGTAGGGTATGAAGAAATAAAACATACAGGAAACCTTCGTCAACTAGTCATTCTGGCATTCATAACTACCACAAACTTACTGCACAGAATAATATAAAACATGTATACATTTAGACCATAACTCATAAGATGTAGAGATAAATGTGCTTCAAAATTTCTTCGTTAAACTCAAAGGAATTCATATACATTTTCATACACAGAGGTTAAATACTGCTCAAGATGCATTAACAGTCAAAATAGAGATGAGCCATGCACTTAGATCTACTCTCTCTCTCATATTCACGCACATAATATATGTAAATATTTGAACTGATACAAAACAAAACTGGATCTCTAGCTTCTCTACAACTTACACATTATCATACTACTTAATCACTTCCAGTGAATAAAAACCCAACCCTTACATATTTGCATACATCCCCATATCTTCCACGAAGCGTGGAAATTATAACAAACTTGCCAGCTCATCCACAACCTCAACCATGACCAGTTGGGGTGTTACAAAAATAGTTACAATGATTACTTAAGATCGTTTCGGATCTGGACAACATGTGATCTCTTTAATTCCTTACGCAGAGTTAAAAATGTGTTGGTGCGTGCAGTAAATCTTTGGTTGGCGCAGACATTGAAACTTGGTGCCACAAAATGCATATTTTTAAGCATGCACACAGTGTTGACTTGTGGCACGCGTGCATCCTTTGTCAAACCTTAGGTGACAGCATGCCCCCAACACTATTAGTTGGTTCATCCTCGAGCCAATGAAGTTGATTAAGGCATGAGAGAGGAGGTTGATGGCATTGTCTTAATGAGGTCTACAATGAATTCTTTGAATTCACCATCGATCTCATCAAAAATATGTGTCAAGGTATTTATCTTGGTGCAAAAATCCTCGACATCACTTGGTGTGATTGTCTTCATGCCAAGTTTGATCTGCTCCCCTAATTGGATGATTGGTGTTGTTTTTCCTTGTGCATCCCCCTGTTTGTAGTGGTGCAACTGAGCCTTCTTTACTGTGTCAAGTATAATACCTTAAAGATTTTTTTGTTCTATGTAGCTAGATGCAATCTCTCGAAGTTGGTTGGAAATTTTTTTCATGGCCTCCTATCTATACCTTGGTTGCATGGATCTGATCATCAATTGTCTTGGTTTTAGGGGCATCTTAGAGGTTCTTCCAATGTTTGAAGCTATATTCGACCACCCCTGAGAAGTATGTTATGCTCTCATGTCCCTATTTTAGTGACTCCTTTGTGAAATCAATTTATTGTTGCAACCCCCCTTCCTCTGAGTGGGGAGTTCCCTTTAGCTTCTCTTGAAGTTCTAAGTTATGTTTTTGTAGGTATTGGACTCTCTCCTTTACTTTGTTGAGTTTTTGTGGTGCAGGGAGGTTTGGAATGTCTACAACTTTACTCAGAACTTGCGCATAAACTTCGTCAATTACGTTGATCAATTCCTTGTGGCAGTGATTTCTGCTTCATGGCGTGCTTTAATCTCATTGTGCACAACTTCGATCTCTTTGTGGGCCACAATCTCCTAGTTCTACTTGTCTTGGGTGTCCCTATGTGTAAAAATTTCTTGTTTGTGCTTCTCATGTAGTTTGGCATATGATTGGTTGAGTACATGGTGTTTATTCCCTAGTTCATTTATTATCTCGGTCATATAGGTTTGCAAGTCCTGCAAAGGAACATGCACCAATGTAAGAATATGGTAATGGGTGAGGCTCTACGGTAGCATATGGTTCAATAGTTTTGACAGCCAATGGGTTAAAACAAAACACTCTCCTATGGGTACTATTGTGTGGAGATGTATCATTAGACATGTTTTCTATCATCCAATTTTATTGAGGGGCAGGCTTGGTTGTTGGAGCAGGCTCCAATTGATGGAAGAGTTCATCCAATTTTTGCAATGATGTTATGTTTGTTGGGTTGTTATATTCTTTGCAGTGAAATTCTAGTCAAGGTGGATCGACTAGGAGAATAAGGAAACCAGGAAAATCGAATTTGAAGTGATCGAAAACAAGTTGGGAGTTCAACCGATAAGAGGTCGATAGGAGGTCATGCGTCAACCGCCTGAATACCAAATGTAGTTTGAATGGTAATCTGATTGTCGATTGATTGTAAGAGAATCTTGAGATTTGAAAGATTTGTAGACAACGATCTGTGTGGATTTATAATTGTTTTTGGGTTCCTTTCTATAGGGTTTTTCCTACAGTAAATCCTTTAAATAAGGGTGTATTGCAATCATATTAAGTTAGTGAGTGAATCAATCTTTAGATAAATTTGTTAGAGGTTGTTGGTCATGTAGATGTAATTCGAATTGACTACAAGGTTGTTCTTTTGTAAAGTAAGAAGGTATGATGTCAATTGTGTCTTAGGTGTATACCAAGGTTAGGTATGTAACCTTTGTTGATTAAATGGGTTTGTTTTCATTTATGTCAACCCTTGAAGAAAGTCTGGTAGCACAAAGGTGTGGGTAATGGACCCAAGTTTGTTTGATGGATAATGGTATAAGTTTTGATATATTTGAAGGTAAGAATATTCTAGATGGATAGTACATGTCATGCCATTTTCGGTGGTATGTGGAACGTCACATAACTCCTCACTGTTAGAGAGTTATGGCCATGTGAAGTTGGAAAACCCTCATGAGTCATCTAGAAGCCCCAAAAGGTCAAAGTAGTCAAAGTGGTTGCAAAGAAGAAATTATTTAAATAATAAAATAAAGTGATGAGTGTAATATAATTCAAAGTGGATACAAAAGAAATTATTTAAATAATGAAGTTATTGAAGAACTTACTAAGTGGACAAGTGGTTAGAAGTGGGTTAGCCCTAAAATAAGGAATGTGGTTTAAGATGATTAGAAGGTAACCCCTTGAGGAAGCTACATAAAAGTATAAATAAGAGTCAAGGGTCTCTCATTTTAATTACACTTGAGCATATTGAATATCTGCAAGTGACTGAGGTAACCAAATGATATCTAAGGATAATTTCAGAGGGAAGGTGAAGTAAAGAAGGTTGAAATTCAAGGGAGGATAAATTCTTTTGATGATGCTTTCTAAGGTATGTTATTTACAGGTCATCTCACCATTTTCGCAATAATTTTTTTTATAGAATAATTCAGACCGCAAAATTTGTAGGTCATTGAGGAAACATATCCAAGTAGTTGTGATACAAATTTCATCTTTTGGGTTGTTGTATTTTTAGAGTTACACTCCGTGGAAAATAGAGTTTGTGGCTAGTCCTGAAACTAGTCTAAAACAAGTGTTTCGGGTAAAAATAGAATAACTTTTTCATAACATATCCAAATTAAGTAAGGCCAAATTTATTGGTCAAAGTATAGTCTGTAGTATGTTTTGTCCCATTTTCATATCCATACAACAAATATTCCATGTGGGGCATGCTCTACAAGTCCGCTCTCTAGAATAAGCTAGAATTCAACAAGGTATGTCATTTTTTATGTAACTCCTTTTTTGAGAGGTTCCAAATAGTGAAACCTAGAGAAATTGTAGAAAAAGCATTGAAGAACATTGTGTACTATTTGTAGACCTTTATTCATTACAGGTACATAGTTATGATTATTGCAAGTTATGGTTGTTGACTAATCCAAAAATAGTCAATAAAATTTGATGAAAATGCTAGTCTCTTGTTGTTAAAGTTAAGGAAGGTTTGCAGGTATGTGATCATATACACCAAGTATATTACAGAGTTACAAATTAGATTTGGATGATGAAATTGATGATATATTTTGGTTGAGGTACATGTTGGGTACATGGTTGAGACAAGTAGTTGATGAGTTGGCACATACATGAGGTGTATAATTGATGATGTTGGTACATCTTGATGAGTCATAGTTTATGTGTATTTGATGCATGATTGGTACATATTTGGTGCATGCATGGTTGATGCACCCGTTGATGGTACGGGTTGTAGTTTAGATTGGTGCATGGTTGATGCACTTGTTTATGGTACAGGTTGATGTATGGTACATGTTGGCACAAGTTATTGGTACAGGTTGTTACAGGTTTTTTGGTGCAGGTTTTTTGTTACATGTTTACAACAGTATATCTCACAGTGATAGTGTGACAGTGGTTCCATCATTCTACTTATATTTCAGGGTGGTTGGATGGGGTAAGGATAGGTGGTTGTAGCCACCTTCCGGTTGTGCAAGGAAAAAAGTATTTTTATAGGCACATAGGTATTATATTTGGCTATCAATCATTACAGGATATGATAGCTCAAAAAAGGAGAAGACTGCAGCCAAGAAGAAATTGAAGAAGAATAACAAAATAGCAATGGATTTCATCTGGGAAGGATTACCTAATCTAGTAAGAGAAAAGGTTGGTAAATGTTCATCAGCCAAAGAACTTTGGGATAAGTTACATGACATATATTCTTCACCCATCGCAGATTTAGAAAATGCCAAAGAAGATGTAGGTACAGATCAAGAAGAAATATGTTCACCACGTCAAACAAATTCAGAAGATGAAGAGTATATAATCAATAGAGGTATGTTGTTCTTCTTTAATTGTGAAAAACATAGACATCTTGAAATAGAATGCCATGAAGGAAATGAGTCAGAAAAACTAATTGAAAAAGAAGACAATTATGAAGAAGAATTGATTAGTGATTTAGATGAACTAAGAAAAGAAAGAGAAGAAAACAAGTCACTCAAGAAAGAATTGATGAAACAAAGGGAAAGTGTTCACATTTTTTAAGAAGTCCAATAGGTCATCGAGAACTTAAGAACTCATCTTGAAGAAGCCAAAAATATCGAAGAAAATATTGAATATCAAAAGCAGTATTTGGAAGCCAACATAGATGAACATAAGGAAGCATAAATGAGAGAGAAGATATTGACATATCATCTTAAGGAAAGAACTAATGATCTAAACCTTCTTGAGGCAGAGTTTGGTCAAGAAGAGAAAGGACTTGAAGAATAAATAATCACATTAAAAGTACATCTTGAAGAAGCGAAAAGAACAGAAGAAGTCAGAAAGTCTCAGATAATGAAGAAAGAAGAAGAGGTTGAGAAGCTTGAAGAATAAGTTGTCACATTGAGAAGTAAAATCATCAAGCTCAACAAGAACATTGAAGAGACAGAAACATCCACATCAGTCATAGAGAATGAAGAGAAGCACTCTAGGTTGCTAGAAAAGAAGAATTAAGAAAATAGAAAGAGTTATGTAGAAGTACTCAAATGAAGGAATCGTGGTCAACCAGAATCTAAGAAAACTATTGAAGATAAATCTTCAAGAAGACCATCCATGTTCAAGCCACAAAGAAGCTTCAATCATGATCATGATTAGTAAAGGTAGAAATTCAGAAGGACTACACCACAAAGAAGATCATTCATTCCCAAGTATGCAAATTTCTTTTATGGTCATTGTTTGTATTGTACTAACTTTGGACACAAGGTTGCAGATTGCAGGGATTATAAAAGAAATGTGAAAGCAAGAAATGCTTATGTGGCCCCATGTAACATTGAATGTTACAAAAGTCATAACTATGGACACATAGCTAGTGATTATAGAATCATGATCGATACTTCCATGAAATAGAACATTGATATCATATATAAGAAAGTATGGATAAGAAAACAGAAAGAATAGGTGAACAAAGACCAGGTCCCAGAGATCGCAAGATTGGCAATAAAATGAGATGAATAAAATTCTACAGAAAGAAAAGAAAGATGTCAGATACAGAAATGTTTGGAAAATAAATGAAAGAGAAGAAGGATGGGTAAATAAGGAACAGGTTCAAGAGATTGTACTTTCAGGAATTGTAGTGAAATATGAATCCATAGACAGAAAGAAAGAATTCAGAGCTCATAGAGATGATGAATCTACCAATGAAGATGATGATGAATACACATCAGAGCAGGAATTGTTTTGAGCCATACGACTTAGAGACTCCCAGGTAACATGAATATTAGATAGGGGGAGTCTATGTGATAGTTGTGAGAGACCAAAGAACCATCTTTCGAGTAGCTTGCAGAGCTCAATTAGACAGATCTAGAGCAATCAATTAGCATAAGTATAGTTTGATAGATTAATCAGTTGTAGTAGTGAAGACTTCATGATAGTATAGTAATAAATGGGTCAACATTATGGACAGTTGTGTAGTAGAGTCTTGGAAAGTATGGACAGAGATGGATTCGTAAGAACACTTAGTAGGATTGGACAGATATATGAAAGTAGATGAGAGAATGGATTCATAGATTGGTTCAGAGAGTGGTTCAAAGACAAAGGAACATACACAGGAAATGGATCGAACAATGCTAATGGATTCCAAATTGACAGATGTTTTTTTTGGACACATGCAGTGCATACAACAGTTCACATTCAAAATAGAGTAATGCTCAGAAACAACAATGAAAAAACTCTCTATGAGCTATGGAAAGGAAGACCAACAAATGTGAATCACTTTAGAGTATTTGAAAGCAAATCCTACATCAAAAGAGAAGATGGAAGAATGGGAAAGTTTGACTCTCATGTGGACAAAGGAGTACTTGTTGGTTACTCAAGTACAAGGAAAGCATACAAGTGTTACAATATGAGGTTGAACAAAGTTGTGGAAAGCATCAATGTAACAATTAATGAAACATGTGGATGATAATTAAAGGAAGAAGAAAATGAATCAATGGAACAAATTTACGAAGGAGAAGCAGAAAATGAAGAAGTAGTAGAAGGGGAAGATGAAGAGGATCAGATAGAAGTAGAAGAGAAAGTTCAACAAGTGCCTCCAAAGACACCTAGAAAACGAGTACAGAAGAATCATCCTTCAGATCATATTATCAGAAACAAAGATGCAATAGTTGACACTAGAAGAAGAATCCGTTCACCAGAACAAATGCACCTATCACTTTTATCTATGATTGAACCAAATAGTTTTGAAGAGGCCAGCAAGGATGAATTCTGGAATAAGGCCATGGATGAAGAATTGGATCAAATAGAGAAGAATGAAACTTGGGAATTGGTTCCAAGACCAAAGAATAAGAATGTGATTAGCACAAAGCGGGTTTTCAAAAATAAATTGAATGAAGATGGACATGTTACAAGGAACAAAGATATATTGGTATGTAAAGGATATGCACAGGTTGAAGGAATCAACTTTGAAGAGACATTTTCCCCAGTTGCCAGAATGGAAGAAATTTGATTGCTCTTAGATTATGCATGATCCAAGAATATTAAAGTGTATCATATGGACGTGAAATCATATTTTCTAAATGGGGAACTTGAATAAGAAGTTTGCGTTGAACAACCAGAAGGATATCAATTGTCATAGAATGAAAATTATTTGTGTAAATTGAAGAGGATATTGTATGGTCTAAAACAAGCTCCTAGACCATGGTAATCTAGACTGGATGAATATCTACAACATGCAGGGTTCAGAAAAGGAAGTGCAGACAACAACCTCTACATCAAGGTAACTGAAGATGGTATTTTATTAATTGAAGTTTATGTTGATGATATTATTTTTGGAAGTACTGATAACAGGTTAAGCCAAAAATTTGCAAAGGATATGCATAATGAATTTGAAATGTCATTACTCGGAGAACTATCCTTCTTTCTGGGTCTTCATATACGTCAAATCAACCAAGGAATTTTTATTTCTCAAACTAAGTATATTAGAGAAATGCTAAAGAGGTTCGGAATGGAAGATTGCAAACCAATTACCACTCCTATGCAAATCACTTGCACGTTGAGCAAAGATGATGATTCAAAGTCTACAAACTAGAAGAAATACAGGTCGATGATTGGTAGCTTACTATATGTGACAGTATCCAAACCAGATGTAATGCAGGAAGTTGGACAGGTGGCACAATTTCAAGCAGAACCAAAGGAATCACATTTCTTAGAAGTTAAGAGGATTTTCATATATCTCAAAGGAACATAAGAGTTTGGATTATGGTATCCAAAAGAAAATGATCTATCATTTATTTCCTATAGAGATGAAGATTGAGAAGGTTGCATTGATGACCGATGAAGCACTAGTGGAGCAACGTTCTACTTGGGTGAGTGTTTAGTATCTTGGCTAAGCAAGAAACAATCATCAATATCTTTATCTACTACTGAAGCAGAGTATATTGCAGCATTAGGATGTTGTACAAAGGTTCTATGGATGAGAAAAACTTTGACAGATATACAGGTTGAGTATGATGAGCCCATTCCAATCTATTGTGATAATACAAGAGCCATCTGTATCTCAAAGAATCCAGTGATGCACTCCAAGACAAAGCACATTACAATAAAATATCACTTTCTATGGGAACAAGTTGCAGAGAAGAACATCATAGTTGAATATGTGGGCACAAAAGAACAAGTGGCAGACATATTTACAAAACTGCTTCCAAGGGAATCCTTTGAGTATTTTCGCCAGAGACTCGGAGTAATTTCTACTCCAAAATTGAATGCTTATCTTATATGTCTTATATTTACACGAGGAATCACCATAAAGAGGACAATTCAGGTTGAGAGATCAGTTTCAGGAAGATTTCAGTCAGGGGGAGTATCCCCAAGGATAGTTCAGTTAGGGGGAGAAGCCTCGGATGGAAATATACCTTTTCCATTGATGAAAAAGGGGGAGAGATTTATCAAATGCAAAGGTAAATGCTTGGAGAAACAACAAGAGGCATGGTTCTAGGGGGAGTGATGCTCACAGGGGGAGCATGAGTGATTGACTTCAGTATTGTATCAGAGTGTTGTCATCAATGCAAAAGGGGGATATTGTTGATTAATTGGGTTGGTTGTCATTTATGTCAACCCTTGAAGAAAGTATGATAGCAGATTCTGGTAGCACAAAGGTATGGGTAATGGACCCAAGTTTGTTTGATGGATAATGGTATGAGTTTTATATAATTGAAGGTAATACTATTCTACATGGATAGTACATGTCATGCCATTTCTGGTGGTATGTGGAGTGTCACATAACTCCTCACAATTAGAGAGTTATGGTCATGTGAAGTTTGAGAACCCTCATGAGTCATCTAGAATCCCCAAAAGGTCAAAGTAGTCAAAGTGGTTGCAAAGAAGAAATTATTTAAATAATAAAGTGAAGTGATGAGTGTACTATAAGTCAAAGTGGATACAAAATAAATTATTTAAATAATAAAGTTAATGTATAAATTGATAAGTGGAAAAGTGGTTAGAAGTGGGTTATCCCTAAAATAAGGAAAGTGGTTTAAGATAATTAGAAAGTAACCCCTTGAGGAAACTACATAAAAGTATAAATAAGTAGAAAGGGTCTCTCATTTTAATTACACTTGAGAATATTGAATATCTACAAGTGACTAAGGTAACCAAAGGATATCTAAGGCAAATTTTAGAGGGAATATGAAGTAAAGATGGCCGATATTCAAAAGAGGATAAATTATTTTGATGATGCTTTCTAAGGTATGTTATTTTCAGGTCATCTCACCATTTTTGCAATAACGTTTTTTCTAGAATGATTCAGACCACGAAATATGGAGGCCATTGAGGAAACATATCCAAGTAGTTGTGATAAAAATTTCATCTTGTGGGTCGTTGTATTTTTGGAGTTACACTCTGTGGAAAATAGGGTTTGTGGCTAGTCCTGAAACTCATGTAAAACAGGTGTTTCAGGTAAAAATGTCATAACTTGTTCATAATAGATACAAATTCAATAATACCAAATGTATTTGTTAGAGTAAAATATGCAGTAGTTTGTGTCCCATTTTCAGATCCATACAACAAATATTACATGCAAGGTGTGCTCTACAAGTTATCTCTCTAGAATAAGCCAGAATTCAACAAGGTATGTCATTTTTTCTATAACTCCTTTTCTGAGAGGTTCCAAGTAGTGAAACCTGGAGAAATTGCAGACAAGACAATGAAGAACATTGTGTACTATTTTTAGACCTTTATTCATGACAGGTACATAGTTATGATTATTGCAAGTTAGGGTTGTTGACTAATCCAAAAACAATCATGTGAGACTAAAGTAAAATTTGATGAAAATGCTAGTCTCTTGTTGTTAAAGTTAAGGAAGGTTTGCAGGTATGTGATCATATACACTAGGTCTATTACAGAGTTACAAATCAGATTTGGATGATGAAATTGATGAGGGATTTTGGTTGAGGTACATGTTGGGTACATGGTTGAGACAAGTAGTTGATGAATTAACACATACATGAGGTGTATAGTTGATGACGTTGGTACATCTTGATGAGTCATATTTTATGTGTATTTGATGCATAATTGGTACATATTTGGTGCATGGTTGATGCACTCATTGATGGTATAGGTTGAGGTACAATTTCGTGCATGGTTGATGCACTTGTTTATGGTATTGTTTGATGTATGGTACATATTGGCACAGGTTATTGGTACAGGTTGTTTGGTGTAGGTTGATTGGTACAGGTTTACAACAGTATATCTCATAGTGATATTGTGAATGTGGTTCCATCATTATACTTATATTTCAGGGCGGTTGGACGGGGCAAGGACAGTTGGTTGTAGCCACCTTCCAGTTGTAGCCGAAGAAGATAGGGGGTTGTAGCCTCCTTCTGGTTATAGCCATAGAATTGGGGAGTTGGAGCTTCCATCAGGTTGTAGCCTGAGAAACTAGGGGGTTGGAGCCTCCTTCCAGTTGCAACTGGAAAACAAAGGAAGTTGGTGCTTCCAATGAATGTAATTCTTAAAGACATATAAGAAAAGGCATTTTATGGTTTTCTCCCACTTTGGGTTTCCACATAAAAACGTTGATGTACTGTGTATGTGTATGATTCCTCATTTGTTCATTGTTTATTTACTCTGCAACTATTGGATGATAATGCTACATTGATATAACACTTGCATTTTGTGGTTAAAAATGATTAAATTTCTCTATTACCGATTCACCCCCCCCGGCTCTCAGTAATCCAACAACCTTTTATTTTGAATGAATAAGACAACAAGAGAGAAATATGCTTAAAAAATGTTGGTTTTCCCGTTTGGGTTTCTAAGGTAAAATCTCGGTGTACTATGTGATTGGTTTGTCATTTATTTTCTAGCTTAATTTTGTCTTCCTCTCTTTTAATAGGTTTAGTGTGGAATTATAATTCCTAACACTATTCATTATCTATTGCACAATAAGTCAGTCTGAACCTATTTGATGATGCTCAAGACTAGGGTGGAAGTCTTCCTAGACTCTTGTGCTAGAGTGTTGTTGTCCAACACCTTGTTTCTACTCTGATTAGGTATCAACCTGTCCATGGCGGAATGTAGGGGGATATTTTCCTCGATGAACACATGTCCTCTCTGTTGCATCATAGTTGGTGTGCGCTCCTATTCACTAAACTTAGGGATTGGATTTATCTCAAGTGGTGCACATTATTTATTTGTAGGTGGAGTGTTTGTTGGAGTGGCCTGTGTTTTCTTCCTCTTGATCCCTTTCCCTTTTTCGGATCCCTTAGCTACGTCTGTGTGCATTTGTTGTTTGGCTGGTCCTTTTCATTTTTGTTGGGTTGTCACATCATGTTACTACTCTTACACCTATTCCTTATTTTTTTGTTGGGATCTCTCGGTTCTTTTCTTCTCCTACCGTCGCTTCATCCAAGTATCCAATTTATCAATATCGTCGTTTTGTGTAGGTTGCAACTTGGGTGGCCACTTTGCAACGGCCTATCGAAATTCCTCTTCTGATATGTATAAAGGGAGCATCTTGGTTTCAGCTTTTGGATCTATGCATGGGAAAATTAACAAATTATGGAAAGAGCATCCAAATAGGAGCTAGTATTCATACCTATCCATGAGTGTAGTGCTAGGTCAATCACTTGGCTAAGTTCAGTAAACCATAGATCAAATGCAATGTTATTCTTGACTTGGATGGTCCTATCCTTGGTGTTATGTAGCTATAGGAATTTTTGTGTCGGGAATCACAATGAGGCTTATGTGTCATAATTGCGGATCAGTGGTGGTTTCCATACTACCATGGCTAGAAGTAGTAATACCCAACTATATTGAAACCCTACGCTTCGAGGAAATCGGTTATGAATTCATTCAATAAGTATCTTTCCCAATTCATCCTAACTCTCTCAAAGCAATGATCTATAGTGACGACTACCCCTAATGGGCACTCATCCTTGCAATACGTGCACAACATTTTACAGACAAGTAGTTGCATGGTGAATCTGTCTCTATGGTCATTTATCCCTATGATCACCAATCCTCTCGATCCGCTATGTGTACCATACTTAGGATACACTTCCTCGTGCACTACATCCTTAGTCATTAATACTTTGGCTAGATTGTCTCCTTCTGTAGGGAGGCCCAAGACTAGGCTCACTATGTTGGTGTCAACCTGATACGGCTTATGGATCCAGAGGACCCTGCCATGCAAGTGGATGACTAAGAACCATACACACTAGTTGGTGGAATGGAAGTTCTTGAAAAGTGGGCAATCCAATGTAGACATTGTCCCTGATTGCTTCAGAGGCTTTTCCCATTCCTTGGTGACCATTCATTGTCATCCATCTGGTCGTGTACTCGCCTCTACATAGACGTGGAAATCCAATTATGTGAACTTCTCTTCATCACGTATATTGAAGTAATCATATTTTAGTTTCAAAACCATTCCTAATAGAGGGCCTCTAATACTCACATTGGGTAGTATCTCAAGAATGGGAATGAATTGGTCTTTTGTCACCTATAATTTCTTTTGCGCTTGGATTTTATTGTTGGAATCCATTATCTCTATTGATTTCTTAGTGTCTATGGTTTGTTGTGATACCCCTCTTTGTTTGGTATCTCTACTCCAAAATGTAACATTCTAAGTGTCTGGGTTGTTCTATATTTGGCTCTTGGCTCAATACTCTTCTCACTCTACAAAAATAATGAGCATGAGTAGTGTCAATGGGTGTTAAATAATTGATGGATAAATTTCCCCCCACAATACCCGGCTGTTGAGTTCACTATTGAGGTTTGTTCCCATTGTTAATGAAGACCTACAATAATTTTCCCTGCCATAAATGTTACGCATCATGAGGAATTATTTCCATAATCAATTTCAATTACCCATGTGATCATCAGTTGTGTGAGCACCAACAACCTTTCCCTATGCCATTGTATCTTCCTATGTCCAGGTAGCCAAGTGTCATGTCCAAATGTTCCATCCTTTGGTTTGTATGTGGACATTTAAACTTTAATATTCCCCAAATATTCAAAATTTGTTTCTGAGTACGACCTTTCACGTTCTGCTTTATTGTGTCAACATGCTTAATCCATCTATTTATTACTTCTATTCTACTCTAAGTCTTATTCTACTCATGCATAGTGCCTATCTATAGTCACAAGATATGTTGTTACAATGCATCTAACCTTGATAGGCCATGACGCTTCTTTAATTGAATTATGTTTACCAACCCCTTCCATGGATTTTCGTCAAGTCATGTTGATTGTATCATGCCAATTGGACCAATGGAAAATCCATGGAGCAGTTTCAACCATTGTGTATGTAGCTTATCCAGTGGTTTAGAGTGTGCCAATGGCATAGGGGGCACAAAGGCCACCTATTTCACATTTTTATTGGGTACGTTATGGACATCCATCTTTTTGAATTATTGTAACTTCGAAGAATATTCTACTTATATTTGAGTCATTATTGTATAGATCAAATCCCCTTTTGTGGATTGATCAAGTCAGGTCTTGTATAAGATCAAATCCCCTTTTGTGGATTGGTCAACATGTATTTGTATGGTGGTATTTGTAAATTTGGCCCCTAGTAATTGTAAAGTGGTTTTAGCCACTTCTAGGAAAAGTCGGCTCCACCAAGTGAAGAGTCACAACCCTAGCACCACCTCATCACTTGTATTTATATGTGAGGATGTATCTCATTTGTACACACTCACCACACTAGCTCTGCAACTATGAAGAAGTGCACATGTCTTGGAGGAATTTCTACTACAATTAAGTGTGACGTCAAGGAGGGTTCTTATGTGACGTCAAGGAGGGTTCTTAGTCCATGTCTTGGTATTTCTTGGTTAAGTGGTGTGCTACTCTTCCTAGTGAAAGAGTAAAGGAGGATCTTATGTTTGGTATTTTTTCTATCTATATTGAAGAAATTTTTGTTGGGTTTTATCCCCCATGAGGGTTTCCTAGGATAATCTGTGTGTCTCTATTGTTTATGTGATTTTCTATCTTTCAGTGATCTTATTTATGCAGCTAATGTGCTAAATGATTGTAATAATGAAAGAAGAACCGTAATTGCTAGTTGTATAAGTAAAACTTCAACATGGTATCAGAGCAAGTCTGAAAGAGACCAACTCACAATCCATTTTTTAGTATTGCAGATACTGCAGAATTAGGGTTTCTGCATAAACCCTAAGTGTGAAGTTTTCCTTGTTTGAGGAGGACGTTGGAGAAAGTAACCACACCTAGGAACTCTCCCTAGGAGGGCGCATTAGTCCCTAGATCATAATTTTGAAAATTGAAGTTTGAGAAAATAGGGTTTCCTCATAAAACCCTAAGTCGCAGTTGAAGTACTAGTTGCAGTTGCAGTTGCATTTGCAGTACCAGTTGTAGTTGCAATTGCAGTATTAGTTGCAGTTGTAGTGCCAATTCCTTTATGCCAGTTGCAACACCAGTTGCAGTGAAAGTTTTTGTGAAGTGTTGGGACTGATTTTTATTGTCCAAGTGTGCATTACCCTAGAAAATATCCAGCTAACTTTAAGTTACAAGTTTAAGCACCTTTGAAGTTTTAAAGGTTTGTTATTTATTTCTATTGTTGTCGGATGGTGCCACTACTTGTCAATATTGTCAAAGGTATGTACCTACATATGTTTAAATTGTATCATTATTTTAAAGGGTGTTTGCAGGAGAAAGGATATGTTGTCTTAGATCTAGAGGGATCTCATATCTAGGACATTCAGAGGAACTATGCACCCTAGGTTTGATTACTTTTATATGTCTCTACTTATTATGGAATTATTGTAATCTTATGAATATCTAGGTTGCATTTTGATCTATTGAAGTTATCATACTAACCATTGGTAAAAATTAAAGTCAAAGTATTAGATTGATTAAAGTTGAGATTATAGATTTTATCCCCTAACTCAGATTTCTATCAAGATAGCATATTGTCTTAGTACAGAGGATAGGTTGAAGAAATTACTTGTCATCTTGAGTGAAGGAGACTCAAAAAAAAAGAAACACTCATTATTGAGGACAAGACTCTAGGATCCAGGTTCGATTGATTAAATTGATAAGATTCAAATTTACACATATCAAGTTTGATAACTGCTAAACACTATATTTGTGATAGCAATATTTGAAAATTCATTATTGAATACTTGGTAGCATGTGAAAATTATTGAGATAAATGCTCATTGTAATCATTTACTAGATATAACTAACATCTCCTCTGGGAGAAACTTCTTTTTTTGTTTCCAGGTTACCATGGAGGAATGATTGATCACACCACTAGAAGAGTGTTTCTCTCATTCCTTATTATTGTATTTCTAAATTTTTACCCTTTTTTCAGGAAGGTCACAAGTGATAGCTCTAAAAGAGATACTGTGATGATTACTCTAGCTATTGTTTTATTATTATTATAAAGAGTATTATTATTGTCTCTTGTTTATCCCTTGTTGTTCTTGCTCCGGCAAAGTCACAGGTGATAACCCTGAGGGAGCTATAGTGACGGTTGCAGGAGGAAACATATTAGATGATACATGGAGCAACATATCCAAAGTGTAAACATGACCATATACATCCCGGTACCTGAGAAGAAGAAGAAGAAGAAACTACTTTTGTTAGATACACTAAATCTTCTATGAAGACAGAACATGAGGAGCAAAAGGCTCCAAAGAAAAAATCCCTCTAGTGCAGTTGATCACTCTTCAGATCATTAGGAAGAGTTAGTAGAGACAGAAGGGCCTACCTAGAATCAATGCAGTAACCAGGAAGAGACCAACATAGTCCCATGTCACTTTGCAGGATGCAAAGCCATATAGAATTAATGTGCCAAATCAAAGGGAGAAGATGGCTTTGAAGATTATATAGACTAAGAGGGAGTCAAGCTTCAGAGGGAGCATGGAGACTTAGAATGAGCCTAATCTCAGAGAGGATCAGATGGGAAAAAGGGACATCTTTGAGGACCGACAAAAAACTTCCATGAGTTGAGAAGACTAGATCGTAGGTTCAGAGACTTCTAGGAGATGTGAAATATCTTGGGAAGATTCCCTTGTTTCAGTGACAGAGGAGGAAGCTAGTCAAAAGGACTGGGATATGGTTTTTTCCTTGAGACCAGGAAGTCAATGGTGACTTCCAATATTGATCTAACAGATCAAGCATGCTACAGATAACAATATAAAAATGTACAAAATCTTGACTTGTGTCCATAGGATTCTCCCAGCAAGAGGGAGAATACTATGATGTGAAACTTTCTCTAGTAATCAGACAAAGTATATATAGAACAAACATGATTCATTAAAAGAAGTCAATGTAGTATGATATTCAGAGGGAGAAAATGAATTTGTCATCATGATGGAGTAAGGAGTTATTCTCAGAGTTCAGCAGCCATAGTGAGAATGGAGCAGTCATTCTCATCTTTAGAGCAGTTGTAGGTGCAAATTCCTAGTCCCAGAGGAACAATTGTAGAGAGAGAAGAGGACATACTCTCAGGAAGTGAGACAGATAGTGATTTTTAGAAAGCACATAGAACTAGCACATGATTGTGAAGATTAATTTGTAGCTGAGCAAGTATATCATGTTGGTACAATGTGATGTGAAAATTTGGTTTCGAAGTATAGGACATGAAGACTCATGACTGCAAGTTGAAGTAGGCTCCAAAATCTTGGTATGGCAGGATTGATAGTTTTTTTATGAGCTTGGGCTTTACCAAGAATAAATTTGATTCTAATATTTACTTCAAGGTTATGAATGATGAGCCAGTTGTATTGCTACTTTATGTGGATGACTTATTCTTGATAGGAGAAGAAAATCTCATCATAGATTGCAAAAGGAAGCTTGCTGCATAATTTGAGGTGAAAAACCTAGGCCCGATGCATTATTTCTTAGGTATTGAAGTTTGGAAAATACCAAAGAATATCTTCCTTAACCAAGGGAATTATGTTGTGGAAATTCTAAAGAGATTCGACATGATGAACTGTAGAGCCATGTCCACTCCTATGGAGACGAATATGAATTTATTGGTTGATACTTCGTTAGAAATAGTTGATGTTACTCTATACAGAAAAATGATTAGTTTGTTGATGTATCTGACGAATACTAGACCAGACATGTGCTTTAATATGAACACCTTGAGTCAGTATCTGGTGGAGCCCAGGTGTGTTCACCTTGTAGTTGCAAAGCATGTGATGAGATACCTTAAGGGTACGTTGGACTATGGACTCTGTTATACTAGAGATTGTGACTTCATATTGTATGGCTATACTGATTCATATTGGGCTAGAAGTGCTTCAGACATAAAAATCACTTTAGGATGTTGTTTCAGTTTGGGGTTAGCCATGACTTTGTGGCAAAGAAAGAAGCAATCCAATATTTCTCTCAGTACGGTAGAAGTAGATTACATTGAAGCATGCTCCGCTAGTTGTGAAGTCATATGGCTCTGGAAATTGTTGACAGGTCTATTTGATTTAGAGATGGATGCTACCGTGATCTTTTGTGATAACCAGAGTTGCATAAAGATGACAGAGAACCCAATGTTCCATGATAAGATGAAGCACATAGATATCTGATATCACAACATTCGTGACATGGTGTAGAAGTGAGTTGTAAAGCTCCAATATGTTGGCACAAATGAGCAGGTTTCATATGTGTTGACTAAGCCTTTATCTCTTTTGAAGTTTGAGTACTTTCGAGACAATCTTGGTGTTGTTTGAAAGGACCTCCCTCGAAAGGGGGAGTGATGTTGATGATACTATGGTATCCTGACCAAGTGCGGCTAGCTCAATTAGGATTTTATATCCTAGGGGACCGATCACCCCTGGGAAGATCCCAAAGTGTTACACATTATTTTCGTCATCCCTATGATCGTTAATGATGTAAACCTATCTGTTGCCTTCAGAGGGGTCAGTGGCCTGAGTTCCTAAAGAGAGAAGGGAGAAGAACTTCTCCTGAGAAAAGAAGTTGCTTTTTCCTATGT
>ML828400.1:68332-90978 GCA_009831015.1 Picea engelmannii | reverse complement strand
AGTTTTCTTATTATTCCCATTATATCCAAGTCAGTCTGCACTGTAACCAAGAGAGATTGGTTCGAATATACTAATAGTTGTGGGAAGTGTCTTGGTCAAAGCATGGATATATCTAAAAGGGACCTCAAGCATATTCTTTGTTGTCGTGAAGAGATTTCAAAGAAAACATTTTCTCCTCTTCGCTAGCTATCTAACAAAGTGGGGAACTTGGAGTGGTCCAACAATCAATGTATTGAAGGTTTGGAAACAGAGTGCCCATTTTTAATAACTTTCATCATCTAGCCTATGCAATCTATTTCTATCAACCAAGTGTTTGTGGCCTCTCGTCATGGGAATTCATTAGACGAGCAAGGGGGTTTGGAAGCGACTCCCATGGATACCAAAGAAGATTCTCCACAACATAGTGGAGTGTAGGGTTTGCAAGACCATGGATCATCTATCAACTAATGTATTTCAAAATCACCTTTTTGTTAGGACAATTTCTCAAGAAATTCTATAATCAAATAGTATGGTTGCTTGTTAAGGTAGTATATATGTTTTTCAGGGCATTAGGATACATTGATAGTATGGAAATAAGCCACATTTTTGTAAAGAATTTCCAGGTTTTGTTGTTGCTTTGACAAGGTGTTTTATACAATTAATATAAAGCTTCAATTTCATTTTTTTTTAAATTACTAGGGGCGACAAGTACGAGGGGGGATAATCTGTGATCCCAGAGGGAATACTATTGTCCACTATGCTTAGGGGTTAGGAAACACTTCAAACAATATAACTAAACCATATGCATTGTGGCAAGGTGTTAGATTAGCAAGCTTAAAGGTCTTCAAAGGATTATTGTTTTGGGTGACTCTGTGATTGTGATTAGGGCCCTTATCAATCAAGCTAACATTTGAATGAAGGTCATTCCTGGTGCAATCTCTCAAGCTCCCAATCTTATAAATGAGTTTGAAGATTGCAAGTTTTTCCATATCGAGCGTGAGTTTAACATCCAAGTTGATCATTGGGCTAAACATGGATCATTGTTAGGAGAGGGTGTAATCAATGTCAATGGTGAAAGAGGTTTTATCCACATTCCATAGTTTGATGGGGTTAATTGATTCAAGGTTTGAAAGAAAGCTAGCATGTTGGGTTGGTCACGCAAACAATTGTCCTATACACATTTTCTAAGCAACAATAATGGTCTACATTTATGTTAGAATGTATGGGTTGGGGATTTACAGAGTTTCGAATGTGGTCATGGCACTCATTGTTAGAAGTTCATCCAAACGTTGGTGCGGTGTTTTGAAGGTGAAAAGGTGTAGCTCAATGGGAGATCGATTCGAAAGACACTCAATGTTGAAATGGAGTCTTCTATCGGCTAGGTTACGTCTGGTGAAAATATTTTTCTCTTAAATTTCATTCTCCATCTGTGAACTCGAGGCTATTGTCTTGGGTGTTGAAAAATTAGAGTTTCTTTTCTTAGTTAGGTCAAGTGCCAATATAATCGAATTTAATATTGGTTCTAGTTTTTCAGGTGAAATCCATCTTCTTTTTTCCTGGGAAGGAGAGCTAGTTGAATGTAGTTTTACTCTAGTGTGATTTAATGAGGATTGGGTGTCTTGTTGAGTTTATTGATTCAAGGTTATGTTCTAGTGAGCTACCATTTTGAACTTTTTCTCTTTATCCTTTGAGCTTGTTTCTTACTTTTCTTTTGCACGATTATAATGGCCTGAGGACTGAGTTGTCAGATATTCATGTTCCATGTTCTATCAATCCTCCACAATTTGTTTTAAGTATTGGAAGGACGAGAAATCTTGCATTATGCTTTCAGTCTCTTGGTGAGGGTGTTAAGGAAACCTTTGACTCTACTTATTCTGGGTGTTCTCATACAATAAGAAGGTTCTCTTGGAAGGATTATCATTTTGTTTATTTCTCTAATCTTAAACCTCATAGCATAGATGATGTAATTCTTATAAACAAGACTATGTAATGCTCGTGGTCCATTGTTTTCAATAATCTATTTGCCTTCATTTCAAACAAGTCTATTAGCATTGATCTAATAGAAGGGTGGCTCGGGTCTTATTACAATTGTGGACGATGGTTTATTCAAAGCATGGATCTTTCCTGGAGGGAGCTCAAGAAGGTTCATCATCGTTGTGAAGATATATATGAAGCAAATCGCTCTGGCCTTCGCCAATTATTAGAAAAAAGTTGGGAATATGGAGCAATCCTTCACTCTGCGCATTGAAAGCCTAGAAATAAAGTGCCAGTGTTTAAGAACTTTGATTATGCCTCAACCCATTCAGTCCCTTTTTATCAATTAGGTGTATGTTGCTTCTCAACATAGGAATTCAAAGGACGATCAAGAGGAATTAGAAGCTACTCCTATGGACATTGAAGAAGATTCTTCACAGGGTAGTTCGTCAAGAAGTATTATAATCATATAGTATGGTTGTTTATAAAGACAACTATATATTTCATTGTTTTAGAAATCATAGAGATTTTGGCTATAAGCTTCAATTTTATTAAAAAACTTCTATTGTTTTTGTTGCTTCAACAATGTGATTTATATAATATAAAATTTTAATTTCTTTAAAAACAATAATTTTAGTACTAAATCTTAAAAACTAAAAAATACACTTTTATCAAATATTTTAATTAAGATTGATATTATTAAAAAAAAAATCCATAATTAAAAAATGTAAAAATAAAAATAATAAAAAAACATATTATATATTTTATTTTTAATAATATAAAATATACTACTATTATTTTTTTTTGAAATTTAATGAGTTTAATATTTTTATTTTCAATGTTCTTTAAATTTAAATTTAAATTTAAATTTAAAGAATACTGATAAATAAGTCTAGGTGGTATTTAGATTAACAAACTTCATCATAATTATTATGTATCCTTTTGCTAGGATCCATTTTTTTTAAAACACATATAGCATTTCATATGTCTCATTTTATAATATTATTTATTTTGTTATAAAGAAATATTTATTTTAATTTTGTTGGTAATTTAATAAATTTTATTGACGTTAAATGGAATATTTTTTTTAAATTAAATTTATTTTTCTCAAAATAAAAAAATATAAATATGTAATTTTATTTATATAAGAACAAAATTACATTATATTAAATACTTGAAGCATTTAAAAAAACTTAATTTGAGATTTCAATATATCTTATATTTTTTACCAACATGTTCTTATACTTTAGCCAAACAGGTATCATAAGTTTTTCTCCACCAGTTCTTTAGCCAAACAAATATCATAAGTTTTTCTCCACCATTTCAAAAGAAAGTTTTCTTTCATCAATTCAAAACACCAAAAACATATATTGTTCCTTTCTTATTTTATCTTAACATATGTAACCATATTTATACAATCAACTCTAAGAAAACCAAAAACATATTTAAAGCCAAGGTTCATGAGCATATTTATAAGTAGTCTTCTTGTGATGTTTTGTGATCCACTGGCTTCCTCAATCCAACCTTGTTCCATCTTTTGAAAGATCATCTACTATCATGTTCCTATCTCTGTAGATGTATGAAAATTATATTTATGAGATAATTGATATAGGTGACTATACTTCATTATACAGAGGTTGTAATGTAAAATTCCTCATTACTGTTTTTTTGTGCATCCATTGAATTAGTAGAAGGAAGTCGTCATAGATTTGAATATGTGAGAATCCAACGTCATGAGCCAATCTCAAAATTAGTTTTAAAGCCATCAACTCGCGTTAATTTTTGTTTCTTGAATCTTGACCAGTTCCAGATTTGAATGAAATGTTATGGGTTGAATATATAAACAGTGTTCCTCTTGCTCCATCCCCAGGTGGGGTCTTATGTGAAGTTAAATCAAAATAAACTCGAGGAATGATCTTATTAATTTCCTCTTCCTTAGAAAAAAAATTAATCCTATGACATTATTAACTATTCTTTATTATATTACAGGGAGGCAGGTGCAGGTGGGGTCATTTATGAGCCTAGGGGGAATCTAGCACAATCATATGAATCAAATCTATGAATAATGACCAATAATCAAGCAGAAGGCTATGGACTGTAAATGGGACTTAAACTAGCCATTGCACTTCAAATAAAAGAATTGACTATCCAAGGTGACTCTCGTCTAATCATTCAATATATGAGGGGGGGACCCTTCCTTCAAATTTCCAGTTAGCAGCTGGTCCAGATTTATGAGTGGAATGAAATGAATAACAGATTGAATACAATAAAACAGAGATATGGAGAACAACAATAGATATCCAGTGAACAATAACTTCTATTGAATAAATGAAATAGGATGAAACTGTAAAACTGCAGAACTGAAAACAACTTGCTCGAATGGTGGTAGCTATCTCTGAGAAGAGATGTGGCTGCTACGCTCATCTATCTAGGCAAAATGATTACAATGAGGCTCCATAGGCCTTTTTTAACATTACTCATGAATGCCAAAACCCTATACATCCAAAAACCTAATCCTAGGAGATGAAACGCCAAAAGTTATGTGGGCCATGATGGGTAAGTTGGTACCTCAACTTCCCGAGGTCGTAACTTTTGCATATGACCTTCGTTTTAGGCGTGTGATAGCCCATTGGAAAGGAATTTTTGAGAACTACACATTATGTTGTCAAAATTTGACTCGGTCTATAGTTTGATGGTGGCAATAAAAAAAAAAAAAACACTATTTAGGGCCCCAAAATGGCCCTAGAAGTACAAAAATATGTGTTGACATGAAAACGTCCAAAATAATCCAGTTGGATTAGATGGGTGACCACCAATCTCCACCTAGAAGCTGTGTAAGTCTTCAGACAGCCTTGAAAGTGTAGAAACCACAATTACAAAGAATTACAGAAGAATGTGTTGAACTAAAAACTGTCAATAAGTGCCAGTTGGAATAGGTGGGTGGCCACCAATATCCACCTGGATCATTACTTCCCCCTTAGGAATAAATGGTATCCATTGTGTTGTGTTAGGGACCTAACCCCTCATGTAGGTAGAATAATATATTTCCATGTAATAAAGGTCAATATTAATAAGGCCTAACAATAAGGAAGATTAAGTCCAATGTAAGAAGACCTAATAGAAGCTTCTGATTCTAGAAGGATCTTCTTCTAGATGCTTCATTTGATAGACATATTTAGTATTAATAGGTGTCAAGGGTATGAAAACTTTTGTCTTGGATATTATTGTAATAGAGCTCTGCTCTGCTGGAGCTTTCCCCCTAGAAGAGGCAAGTGAACATTGCTCTCGGTAATCAAAGTGTTATTTTGTTATCAATTTGGTATTATCGTGGTGTTGTTCTGGTTATATTGTTGTTCATTTGCCACTTCTATCTATTTATTTATGTTCTGCATGTTTTTTATATCTGGAATATTACAAGTGGTATCAGAGCACCTTCCTCGGCAGAAAATTGTGGGTTAATTTTTTCCAGGGTAGAGACGTATTCCAACGTCTTTAAGCTACAAAGATCTGTCGTTACGCACATAAACCTGCGATCGGGGATTCATACATGCAGGAAATACAAGTGGTACTTAAGCGCACATCTGTTGGCCACCCTTGTAACCCCTATTAGTACCCCTTCAAGTGGTAGCACATCAGACATCACCTGTATATGGATCGGCCTAGATCTCCTAAATCCCTCCATAGATAAACCAATCGGTCGCTTGAATGTTATAGTACCACTAAGAACAACACTCAGGAATATACTCTCTAGTACCTGGGTAGTCAAGTAGTATGGCTAAGGGTACGGTCTAGCCTCCTTAGTTGGTGCCCTGAGATATTGGGCCAGGTACTACTATTGGACCCCGCACGTATATCAGAGAGTTATAGCACAAGGAAAACCATCGTCTGTAGAACCCTTGAATACCTAACCCTTGGGACGGAAATGAAAACATAACAAATAAGATCTATTGCAGCGGAACTGTGTCTCCTGCATTCGAGTTGCGAAATTACTACACATTTCTTCCTGTTAAGCATTTGGACATTTCATCACTGCAGTATTCTCCAGATCGGAGTATAACTCCGCAGGAGTAAAAAAAAAATCTAGATCCTATTGGCACCATTATTTGATAACTATTCTGTTGGTTTTCTCTCTTCGCCCTGATCGCAATTATACCTATCATTTTTCAGGAAAAAAAAAATTGTGGACCCAACCTCCTTCCAACACCCTTATTTGGGCTTTACCCCATTGGATTCATCTCGTCACCCTGATTGTTGTGATACACTTCACCCATAACCCATTTTCTATGTGGTCCCACTCACCCCTTTTCGTGTTCCCTAGTCATCATGGCCCATACCCGTAGCCAAGACTTGGAAGCTCGCTTCAATACCTTGCACTCTAATTTCACAGAAACCCAACAAGAAGTGCGACAGATCAATGCAAATATTCTCTCCATCAATCAAAAAATGCATTCCTCCATTGCGACTTCAATCGCTACCTCGATCGAGTAACTTTGACAAGAGCTCAAACAAGACATTACTACCTAGCTTGAATCTATCGCTATGACAATTTGAGCTAATATGCATATCCCTACAGATCTTCCCTTATCTGACCCACCTTTGCATACCAAAGGTGAAACTTCCTCTCATTCCCAGAATTTTCAACCCCATCACTTTCAGCGTGACCTACACCTTTCACGTGTGGATGTGACCAAATTTGATGGATAGAATCCCACTGGCTGGGTAACTCAAATGGAACATTATTTCTCTTTGTATGGCATTACAGATGAGTTGGCCAAACTCCAATATGGTGTTCTCTGTCTAGATCAAGAACGTTGGCAATGGTGGTAATTTAGAAAAAATGCCCGCCAAGGGTATGTGGCTTGGACACACTTTGTGGCAGAGCTTTATGAATGCTTTGACACAGACACCAACCATTTATATCATTTGACAAAGTTGAAACATTCTGGCACAGTGGAAGACTTTATAGTTTCTTTTGAGCGACTGGATTTTTGTACAGAGGGCATGTCTGATGCTTTTTTCTGAGAATGTTTTATCAGTGGCCTCAAGGATGGTTGAACGCCACCTCAAAGGCCTTTGTTATAATTGTGATGACAAATATTTTCTCAGACACAAGTGTAAGGAACAAAATATTTTTATGGTCATCTCAGAAGATGTTTCAGAAGAGGATGTTGAGGCTCCCTTGTGTCTGTGTCACCTAAACCCACAGACATAACCCCTCCCTCAGACCCTCCTGAAGTAGAACCGATCATTTCCCTAAATTCTCTCACTGGCTTCTATGCTCCCCAAACCATTAAGTTAATTTCTTACTTCAAGCATAGGAAGGTCATCATTCTTGTTGATAGTGGAAGAACCCATAATTTTATTCATCGTCACATTGCCCAAGAAACTAATTGATATATATGTGCAGTCAATAATTTCCAAATCATTATTGCCAATGGTGGGTCCATGAAATGTGGAGGGCATTATGAAAATGTGCATCTCCAAATTGGTGACTACCATCTGAAATCTCATATGTATGTTATCGACATGGGCGGTTGTGACATTGTGTTGGGTGCCGAATGGCTGAGGACTATAGGTCATGTTGGCTCTTGGCCAACTTTTGGAGAACCTTGGTCATGTTTGACCACTTTTGGGACTTTGACAGGCTGGTCGAAGACAAAGCGCCCCGACTTTCGAGGATCCCGGGATCTCGCCCCTTTTGTGGGTTTTTTGGGTTTTAGGGTTTATGTAACGGGTATGGGATGTCGACCCATGGGTTTACCCATGTTTAGGCCCTTTTTCTAATGTATAAATAAGTAGCTAGGAGTTTTAAGAAGGTGGTCCGAGAATCAGTTGTAAATCGATGGCTAAGTGCTAGAGTAAGATATAAGTAGGCTTTGTGCATATTGTGTGTTGAGAACTTGCAAAGCTAAGTGCAAGTGATTGTAAGAAGGCTTTGTATTATGCCAAGCTGGAGGAAGGAGGATCGAGCGAGGCGCGCCCAGATCTCCTGTCCTATGCGGAGTTGGTTTTGAGGCTCTGTGCATGTAAGAAGATTGGCAGAAGATAATAAAGAAGAAGAAGAGTTGGTGGATGTATCACCACACTGGGGTGAACCATGTATATCATGTGTTATGTGCTTTGTGCTATATTGTCTTGTATTTGCTTAGTGCACTATTATGATAGATAGATCCATGAATGTTTAGTGCTTATGATGTGAATGAATGCTAGATTTGCTTTGATGATATGTGCTGAATGGATAAATGTGCTCAGATATTGGATAATACTGCGATGTTCTGTAACTAGGGTTTTAACCTACAATGTTAATAAGGGGTTTAAAGACTAATGAATGTTATTATCTAAGTGCTCTGTTAAGCATTGTGATCACATATCTGTGTCTCGGTTAGGTTGTAGACACTTGAGTCCTGCAACCCCCCTACCTCTACCTCGAGTGAGACTTCATCTGCTTCGCAGGTGTTGTCGAAAGGGCCGGTAGTTAAGGTTTTGTTGGTGCATTGTTAGAGCTGAACCCTAGGTCTGCCCCTGTTTCAACAAATGGTTTTGTTGTCATTACCTGGAACTGTGATTGCTAGGAACTGAAGAAAAGAGAAAGCTCTGTGCATAGATCTGTTGTTGTGGTGCGCAATATTCTACTTGAATTGCAAAGTTATGTGCTAAGAAGGGAATTGAATCTGAATAAAAGAGGTAAGATCTTAAAGCTTTGTGCTCTGATAAAGGTAAGATAAGTGGAAATTTTGGTTTTGAAAGAATGGATCTAGGTATGCTTGATAGAGTTTGTCCTAGTCTAGAAACTAGGGCACAACCAGAAGAAAGAAGATTCGACATGAATAGACCTGATAGAAATAATGAAAGATATGTTATTCCTATGCATAGAAAGAATATTTGGACTAACAAGTGGATGCAAGATCCTAGAAAGAATTTTTTGCAGGTTCCTCACTGTGACCCCGGTGCGCAGTAAAGGAAAAGTTGGGGATCGTTTAAGAGAAAAAGAAGATTGACTATTTGTTATAGTTGCAGAAGACCGAGACATCTTGCTAAGGAATACCCTGGTAGAGGTCTTATTTTTCTTTGTTGTAAAGCTACTGGACATGAAGTTTTGGACTGCCCTAGGATGATTGCTAAAGTTGAAAAGATGAATATGAGACAAAAAAACCCCGAGGAAGGTCAAGAGACTAAGAATATGCTAGAACACCAGAAAGAATCATTGACTATATTATTGCAAATGAAAGAAACATTGAATGATCACAGAGACATCATTTGATCAGAGATATTAAAAGAGAAGGAGTGCATAGAAACAAGAATAGGAGACTTTGACATAGACTGTGTTCTGGATAAGGAAACACAGGTGAACATTATGACAAAAAGTACTTAGGAAATTTTGGGAAAGCCTGCTATTGTTCCTTCATTGGGAGGAATAATATTGTTTAAAGGAAAGATGATAACCCTATGTGGAAGACTTACCCATGTACCTATGGTTGCTCATGGAGCATCGATGGAAGAAGAATTTGAGGTCGCTAATTTTGTTGAGAACAACGCCCCCTTTGCACTTTTGCTAGGAAGGACTTGGATTGAGAAAGATCAAATCCAAAAGAAGAAGAGAAAACTATAGAACAGAAAAAGAAAGAATTAAGAGATTTCATGGCTAGGAGAATAACGCGCTTAATAAAAGAACAAGAGGACAAGTCGATGCAACTAAGGACTAGAGACATAGCTGTTGAAGTTGAGAAAACGCAGGAAGTCTTGAAAAAAATGTCCATGTAGGAGAGAAGAGCACCTACCCCTAAAGTAATAAGAGAAGAGGTATTCCACTTAAACTCTTTGAAAGACCCTCAGCAATGCAAAGTTGCTACGCTAAGAGAAGATAAGAATAAAAATGGAAAGAGGAACCCAGTGACACAGATCATAGGAAAGAAGGCCAAAAAGCTCAGTAAGAAGAAAGCAAAGTTAGAAAAATTGTAAGAAGTTCTAGAGAAGACTTCGCGGAAAGAAGTCTTGCAGAATTTGAACCTCGCAAAAATAGCAGAACAACATAGACTGGCACTTCGCCATGGCAAAGCTATATGACCGTTGGAGGCATCCCGACCATTAGAATGGCGCTCTGGAACGGCTAGAAACATAGTTATTGCTAGAAAGATCACCATTGGACCATTGAGACATCGCCATAACAGATGGATTGAGGCATTCTTTCCCATTGGAGGAATCTATTACGACATTATCTATTTAATCCGTCCACTGTCCCACTGGGGACACTTTTGCAAACTATGATTATTCGAGCCCACAAAAAACTAATTGCTATCGCACAGTGCTTACTAAGACCTCGCCACCCATTTTTTTTACCGTGAGTATTTGTCCACCTACCCGAGATATTTGATCTCGAGCGTGTATGTCAGGCAAACACAGTGCAACAGAGAAGTCTGTGGAGGAGATCCTGATAGATATTATGGTGAATAAGGTCATGTCTGTAGAAACACAGGCTTCGTAGACTAGAGGATTTCAAGCATCCCCATCGACTGCACGTCGATCTGGGCCCTCCTGAACTGCGACAGAGAAAAGAAGCAATCATCGTGATGACTTAGCGAACACGAAGCTCATCCCATTGGTATTTCCCGACTATATCCCGCCTCTGGCTAGCACGGTTAGTCATGACAGTGTGCCGAGAGACTTCGACTACACCCTCATCACTGCGTACCTCCCGAAGGGGATACACGTAGTTGGACCACAGCTAGGATTGATCCCTGATCTCAAGATCAACAACTTTAACCTAGGAGATAGAAATAATTATGTGTTGCTTGCACCACATAAGTACTTGACAAAGACAGCGGGGAAGAAGCCGAAGATAGTCCCCCAGCCATGGACTAAGGCAATTTCAAGGTCCACTATCCTCAATGTCATGAATATACCCCACTTCGACAGACATCATGAGGTTAATGCATGTGTTAAACTCCTCCTTTCGTGCTACCATAGAGGTTATCTATGGTTATACAAGCGCGTGACTGTGGATAAGATGTTGATCCACGTGATCATTGGATTGAGTATGCAGGGACTAGACCCTCAAAAGTTCTATCCAGGAAGGCTACAAATTGCACCCTGGCACAGCGAATAAAGGACATCTATGGCAATGTGGAGAAGGGGAAGCAGGGCTACAAGGTAGCCTCCATCCAAGATGGCACAATGCGCCTAGCTTTCCATTTGAGCCTTGGTAATCTCGTAAGGAAGAACAGAACAATGCAAGTCATGGTTTTTTCCATCGACCTCGCAGGAAAATGCGTTGAAGGAATGTAGAAGAACTGGGCGAGCTACCTCGTCGACCAGTTGGAGCAAGATTGCCATGAAGCACAGGATCAGGGCTACGAGTTTCACTTGAGCTGGTTGTTGATTCTCGTTGCCTTCGTCACTTGGGAGATGTCGGAAGGAGTGACCTTCCTTGAAGTCAAGTCGTCTGAACCACTGGCCACGAGGTTCACTACCCTCTAGTATTCGAGCGACATGGCAAAGCAATTGCAGTCCAATGCAGTGTTCCACACCTATTACCTGCAGTTGAAGAGAGCCATTGAATCCTTTCCTCGCATGAATTCAAATACACTCCATAGATTTAGGCCACTTGCGAAGTTCCACGCAGACTGACACTTCATTTACATCACTATGAGAGAGGATGAACATAAGGACGAGCTCCAATCTTCTTACAAACTCATCGAGGAAGATATGGAGGAAATAACCAAGGAATGGCCTGCATAATTCCTTTTACTAGTCGAACAGACAGTACTCTCCGACCCTGACCTCATCGAAAGTCCTGTAGTCACCTGAGAAGAGTATGATGGACTAAGTAGCTCCAAGAAAAAGAAGAAGGAAGAATTGCAAGAGATAAACAATGCATCAGAGGAAATTGCGCCTGACTCACTTGGAGGAGGAGGAGGTGACAAAGTGAACCAAGAAGAGAAAAAGGAAGAAGACAAGCAGGAATAGGGCGAAGTGACAGCGCCTAAGGATCCCCTTACGGAGGCTGAGAAATCTAAGAAAAGAAAGGTTTCCCCGAAGAAACCCTCAGCGTGGAAGAAGGCACAAGCCAATAATCCCCAGTCACGAACTGTGCTTACAACAGATGATATCGACCTCATCATCGCAGTTGTAGCAGATAATTCAGAGGATATTTTGCAACTAAATGAAGCTAAACAAGAGACCATGTATGACAAGATTGAGGTGGAGATGAAATGGGTACAACAAGCCCTCTACTCTAGCTGTGTAGTGTCTACTGTGCCATCGTCATTAGAAGGTATAGAAGTGGGAGATAAGCCTGCCCAACTACGTCGATTAGCATATGCGACAGAGGATCACCTTCGTCGTGTCCAGGAAGAAAAAGAGTAGGCCACAAAGGCCTTGAAGCAAGCAAAGGAGGAAGCACTAGAGCAACATCAGGTTGCGAAGAAAGAGAAAGACGACGTTCAGGCTAAGTTTGCAGAGGACAGAGAGAAGATCCAGAGAGAAAAAGAGCAGTTTCTCATGGAGAAGATGGGAGTTAAGGAAGCAGTCACTAGAACACTTCACTCTATGTCGGGCCTATCACAGATGGAAGGAGAGACAGTGGAAAGCCAAGTGGGGAATCTTGCTGAAACTATTCAGCAGCTTCAAGCAAGAGTAGCAGAACTGGAACTGCAAGCAGTGCCAAGCACTCCATAGGAAGTGCGAGATCAATGGGAAGAGACTTCCAAGAGTGCAGTCGAAAGAATCAAGGCATTGGCTTTAAAATGAAATAAACTAAGTAACCGAAGTGCACAGACCTATGAGCGCCTTGCAGAAGATCTGAAACTGAGGACATTGGAGTCACAACTCCAAGAGGCGAAGCAACTAGCATCGACAGTACAAGAACAATTGAAGCTACTTTCAGTGGTATAGAAGATGAAAAGGTCACAGGAAGTGCATGTAGTTCAGCAACAGGTCAATTATATCCAGAGTAGAGTCATGAAAGTGACCCAGAGACTCCAGGCAGTGCAGGACGAATCCTACACACTTTTTGAAGAGATCGAAGGACAAGGTGCACAACTGGAACAAGTGGTCACCAGGGTGGAACAATTCTTGGAAGGAAATGCCACTGAGAAAGTCATTCAGGAGTTCACCAAGTAGGAGGCTCTAGCGAAGCATCAGGTCGAGGAAGATCGAGCCAAGCTCGAGGTCTTCGAAGCAGAATTGTCCAGATCAGAGTGACTCAGGATGAGTAATAGGTAAGTGTTGGGGGTCTGTTGTCCCTTGACCAAGTTTTAGAGAACCTTGGTCATGTTTTACCACTTTTGGGACTTCAACAGGCTGGTTGAAGATGAAGCACCCCGAAGAAGTGGAGATCGCAGGATCTCGCCCCCTTTTGTGGGATTTTTTGGTTTTAGGGTTTATGTAACGGGTATAGGATGTCGGCCCATGGGTTTACCCATGTTTAGGCCCTTTTGTAATTTATAAATAAGTAGTTAGGTGATGTAAGAAGGTGGTATGAGAGTCAGTTGTAAATCGATGGATAAGTGCTAGAGTAAGATAGAAGTAGGCTTTGTGCATACTGTGTGTTGAGAACTTGCAGAGCTAAGTACAAGTGATTGTAAGAAGGCTCTATGATGTACCAAGCTCGAGGAAGGAGGATCTTGCGAGGTGCGCGCAGATCTCATGTCCTATGCGGAGTTAGTTTTGAGGCTCTGTGCATGTAATAATATTGGCAGAAGATAATAAAGAAGAATAAGAGTTGGTGGGCGTAGCCCCACACTGGGGTGAACCACGTATATCATGTGTTATGTGTTATGTGTTTTGTGCTATGTTGTCTTGTATTTTCTTAGTGCATTGTTATGATAGATAGATCCATGAATGTTTAGGGCTTATGATCTGAATGAATGCTAGATTTTTTTTGATGCTATGTGTTGAATGGATAAATGTGCTCGGATCTTGGATAATACTGCGATGTTCTGTAACTAGGGTTTTAACCTGCGATGTGAATAAGGGGTTTAAAGACTAATGAATGTTATTAGCTAAGTGCTCTGTTAAGCATTGTGATCACATATCTGTGTCCCATCTAGGTTGTAGACACTTGAGTCCTGCAACCCCCCTTGCCTCTACCTAGGGTGAGACTTTATCTACTTCGTAGGTGTTGTCAAAAGGGACGATAGTTAGGGTTTTGTTGGTGCGCTGTTAGAGCTGAACCCTAGGTCTGCCCCTGTGAAAACAGGTCCCATTCTCATGGATTTTAAGGAATTAACCATGTGAATCGACCATGAGGGCCAACAATATAAGTTCCAAGGCATCACCGCCAGTTCCCTGGATATTATTAGTTCCCATCGCATGGAAAAGCTTCTCAAAAAAGGTCATTCTAGTATTATTTCCCAACTCCATGCCATCCAAGCCATTGACACACCCTCGGTGTCGCAGGACCTCCAATCCATCCTCTCTAAACATAAAATGGTTTTTTCCACTCCCCAGGGACTCCCTCCTTCCTGTGGTGTTCATGATCATTACATTCCCCTTGTCCTAGTAAGCCTTCCTCCCAATATACGTCCCTATCATCACCTCTTTTCCCAAAAAAATGAAATTGAGAAAATGGTTCAAGAACTACTCAACGCAGGTGTTATCCACCCTATTATGAGCCCCTACTCTTCTCTTATGGTCATGGTCCTTAAGAAACAAGATTCTTGGCACATGTGTCCTGACTTTCGCACCCTCAAGAAACTCACCATTAAAGACAAATTTCCCATTCCTATCATTGATGACCTGTTGGATGAATTGAGTGGCGCCCAGTCTTTACTAAACTTGATCTTCGTTTAGGCTACCACCATATCCGTATGAAAGAGGCAGACATGACTAAGACTACCTTTAGAACTCATGAGGGCCACTATGAGTTTTTGTTCATGCAATTTGGCTTGTGTAATGCTCCATCCACTTTCCAAAGCCTCATGAATCATGTCTTCCATCATTTTCTCTGTCATTTTGTGATAGTTTTCTTTGATGATATCCTCATCTACAACAAAACCTGGACAGACCATCTTGCTCATGTGGATCGAGTTCTCCATCTACTCTCTCAACACCAACTTTTCCTCAAACAATATAAATGTGTTTTTCGAGCCTCAAAAGTAGAGTACTTGGGTCATCTTGTTGGCAAGGATGGCTTCAGGGTGGATCCTAAAAATATTGAAGCTATGCAAGATTGGCCTCACCCAAAGACTCTCAAAAGATTGCAGGGATTTCTGGGTTTAACATGTTATTATTGCAAGTTTGTTAAGAATTATGGAAAGATTGCAACACCTCTCACTGCACTCCTTAAAAATAATTATTTCACTTGGACTCCAGTAGCTGCTCAGGCTTTTCAAGCATTGAAGATGGCCATGTACACCACTCCAGTCCTGGCCCTTCCTAATTTCACAAATACCTTTGCCCTAGAATGTGATGCTTCTGGGAAAGGAATTGGCATTGTCCTTATGCAAGAGGGTCGATCTTTGGCCTTTACCAGCAAAAAATTGTCTGAGAGAAATTTGGGAAAATCAATTTATGAAAAGGAAATGTTGGCTATTCTGCATGTCGTGGATCTTTGGCAACCTTATCTATTGGGGAAACGCTTCCAAATTAAGATAGATCATCAAAGACTCAATTATTTTCTGAAACAACTCCTTTCCTCCCCTGAGCAACAAAAATGGGTGACTACGCTCTTTGCATATGATTATGAGATCATTTGCAAAAAAAGATAAAGAGAATGTTGTTGTGGATGCACTTTCCAGAAGATATAAAGATGATAGGTCTCTTTTTTCTCTCTCTTTCATTGTACCAGATTGGATCCAAGCTGTTTTCCATGAATGGCTACACAATTCCAAAAGTTTGCATCTGATACTACAACTACAGTCCAATTCTCCAGTTTCCCCAGGGTACTCTTGGCTCAATGATGAGCTTCGATACAAAGGTAATTTGTATTTAAGTAAACATTCAAAACTTAAATTCATGGTACTTTCTGAGATTCATGCTACACCCACTGCTGGGCACTCCGAGTTTACCAAAACTTATGACCAGGTCAAACGTTCTTTTTTCTGGGAGGGTATGAAACATGACATTCATAATTTTGTGGATGAATGTGATGTGTGTCAATGCAAAAAGGGTGAAACTGTCAAATCTCCTGGCACACTACAACCGCTTATGACTCCACCTGTTATTTGGTCGGATATCTCTATGGATTTTATTGTCGACTTACCTAAATCGGGCAATAAATCGGTCATCGTGGTGGTAGTTGATCATATTTCCAAGTATGCTCATTTTTGTGCTCTTCAACACCCATTTACATCATCTACTATGGCTCAACTTTTCATGGATCATGTCTTCAAGCTTCCCAAATTCTATTGTTTCTGATCGCGACCCAACTTTCACCAGCAATTTTTGGCAAGAACTGTTCAAGCTACAAGGCACCCAATTGCATCTCAACACAACTTATCATCCCCAGACTGATGGTCAATTTGAAGTTGTCAACAAATGTTTGGAAACATATTTGATTTGTTTTGCATCAAAAAGGCAGAATTAGTGGGCTCATATGTTACCACTAGCTAAATGGTGGTACAACACTTCATACCATACAACTACGCACATGAATCCTTTTGAAGCGGTATATGGATAAAATCCACCTTTATGTTGGTTGTGGAGCCTGATTATCTTCCTGATTCAGAGATCTTTTACTTTTAGTTGTGTTTATACCCCATGAAGTATTTACACCCCAGAAGTATGTACACTCTTCCACGCGAGGGAGTGCAGAGGGGGGGTACCCCCTCTGCGGGGTCCGGTGGGCTATCCCCCCGGCTGGGGGGTCTGGGGGCAAGTAGGCCCCCAGCGGGGGTTCGGGAGAAGTGTCACCCGATGGGGGTTCAGGGGCGAATCCCCCGAAGGAGAAATTGCCTTGTAAATGTATATTGTAATTTCATTGTAAATCTGGACCGTTCATTATAAGGTCGCAGATCTAACAGTAGAGATTATGTTAGGGTTTTTTTCCCTAGAAGGAAACCCTCTTTTTTGAGGGAAATGTATTGCAGCTATGTATGATGGAGAATATTGTATTCTGAGAGATGAGATCGTGAGAGAAAGAAGAGGAAGTTACAACGGGTTTTGTTGTAGGTTGTATCCCTTCATTTGTTGGATAATAATAAAGGAAGGACCTGGCAATTTCTCTGGTGGATGTAGCCCACACTGGGTGAAACACGTAAATCTGTCTCTCTCTTGTATTGTGTATCTTTTGTGTTTTGTTTCCACATTTGTTTTATTTTATTGCTCCGCAGTCTTGTTTTTTCTAACACTTTAGTCCTCTCATATTTTCCAGGTGTCTTGAAGGTCCAGGCGGTTGACCAAACGCTTATAATTCGAGAAGCTATTTTCCGTAACCTCAAAGAGTATTTAGTCATGGGCCAAAATCACATGAAACAACAAGCAGATCAAGGTTGCTATGAACATCAATTTGCAGAAGGGGATCAGGTGTTTCTTTGACTGCAACCTTACAAGCAAAATTCCCTCAAGGCTGACCATTGTCAGAAACTGGCGTCCAAATTTTATGGTCCTTATACCGTTCTCAAGTGTGTGGGACAGGTGGCCTATTAGTTAGCTTTACCTAGTCATTCTAAGCTCCATCATGTTTTTCATGTTTCCTTCTTAAAGAAAGTGATTGGAACTAAGTGCCAAAATCAAACCAACCTTCCTGAGTTGGACGAAGAAGACTCCATTTGGATACAACCACAAGTATTTTTGGACCAGTGCAAGCATCGACTACGTCAACAAACCATCAAGGAAGTGTTAGTCCAGTGGAAAGATACAACTCCAACAGATGCCACTTGGGAACCAACTACCATTCTGCAACAATTTCCCCATCTCAAGCCTTGAGGACAAGGTTGTTTTTAAGGGGTAGGACATGTTAGGGACCTAACCCCTTATGTAGGTATAATAATATATTTCCATGTAATAAAGGTCAATATTAATAAGGCCTAGCAATAAGGAAGAATAAGTCCAATGTAAGAAGACCTAATAAAAGCTTTCGCTTCTAGAAGGATCTTCCTTTAGATGGTTCTTTTGATAGACATATTTAGTATAATAGGAGTCGAGGGTATGAGAACTTTTGTCTTGGATATTATTGTAATAGAGCTATGCTCTGTTGGAGGTTGCCCCCTAGAAGAGGCAAGTGAACATTGCTCTCGGTAATCAAAGTGTTATTTCTGGTGTTATTTTGTTATCATTTTGTTGTTATTGTGGTGTTGTTCTGGTTATATTGTTGTTCATCTACCATTTCTAGCTATTTATTTATGTTCTGCATATTTTTTATATCTGGAATATTACATGTTGAGTGCCCCCATCAAGTGAGGAAACTTCTGTTGAATTTGGCCTTAGGTGAGCCACTTGTCTTAGTGGAGGAGTTGCCCTACCTTAACAACCCGATAAAAATGGATCCTCTTATGTTGAGTGCCCTTGACCTGTGTTTCCACTATATGATCAGTGGATGTTTGTTCCATGCAATCAAGGTTGAGCTATGTTGGTGTCAACTATTCTGCGAGTTCTGAGGTGTCCAGTAATAGTGGAAAATATGGTCGATGGAGGTCCACATTGAACACTAGGTGCAAGCCAAGGAAGGGTGGAGTGTTGATCTCAAAATCATTGCTACCCACAGCCTTGATGATAGTGTAAGGCCCATAGCGAAGTGGGTGGAGCTTCTAATGGGACCCTATAAGGTGTTCTTTCTACAAATGTAACCATACCTTATCTCCCACCTAAAATTGGTGCGATACTCGGTGTTGATCATGGTGCTACTTGTACTTAGCATTGGATTTATGCAAAATATCGTGGACTTGTTGGTAGATGTGTTGAATCCACTCAATGAATATGGTGGCTTTATCGGCCTTAGGCTGAACATGGGAAAAATTTGTCTGTGTTGTTGCAAGAGGTAGTGCAACATCAATGGGACCCAAGGGTTGGAATCCCAACCCCACCTAAAAGGGGCTATGGTTGGTGGAGCTATGGAAAACCCTATTGTAGTTGTGTTGAACATAGGGAAGAATATCATCCCATGTACACAAATGCTTAGAGTTATACATGAGAAAGATGTGCACAATCATCTGATTGGCGACCTTTGTTTGGCCACCGGTTTGAGGGTGGAAGGCAGTGGATTTAGTGAGCTTGGTGTCCAATAGTGAACAAGGACTCGACCAAAATGTGTTGAGGAATCTGTTGTCCCTATCGGAGATGATGGTCTGTGGTATCCCAAAATGGACCCACACTCGTTCGAAAAAAATCTTGGCAGTATCTGTCGTTGTGATGCTCTTCTTGTAGGCTGTGAGAATGGTCATCTTCGAAAATTGATCAACTACCAAAAATACACAATCATTTCCTTGCTTGGTGGAATGAAGGCCAGACATGTAATCCATTGAGATGGATTCCCAAGGCCTCTCAGGAGTAGGAAGAGGGGTGTATAAGCCTTTCTTCTTGATGGATGGCTTGGAAATGGCACAGGTAGTGCAAGATATGATATACTTGCTGACGTCATGTCGAATGTTTGGCCAATAAAAATGTTTTTGTAGAATGACAACAATTTTCTCCACGCCAAAATGTCATGCCATATAATTGTAGTGATCCTCCCAAATCATCTTTGCATGCTTGCTTGCAAGAACATAGAGATGGGCCAGATGGCATAATAATCTGTCTTGAATGTGAAAATCAGTGACATTCACGACTGTACCCAAGAGTTGATAGGAGGTGGCGAAGTTCAAATCTTGCTGATAAAGTTGGGGCCTCTCAGATGCCTCATTGTTATAACCCTAATTTGCACCAGATATGCTTACCTAGCATCAATCCATCTCATTTTACATCTTTTTCCAAGCCACTATTGAACAACTCTTCTTAAAAACACACTTTTCTAAGGCACACGCGCCCTGCTCCACTACTGCACGCGTGTATACACTGGCTGGCCCACTACAGCCCGCGTATACCTACAAAATCATGAAAAATGGAAAGTTGCAGATGGAACTCACAGTTTTGGGTAAGTTACCTAAACTTTTTGACCGCCCATAGCCAGTTACTCGTCCAAATACCTAGCCTTTTCTAGCCTATAAAAGAAGGGGTAGGGGTCCCATTTGGAAAGAGAAAATAAGAGTAAAGAAACTCTACCTGATTTTCCATTCCCCTTGTCCCAACCTTTTGCAACCATTGTCTGAAGAGAAGCACATATGAAAGCAATTGCAGTACAGTTGAAGAGGAGCCCAGGACCAAATTCGAGGAGCAGTGGTCGATCTCACTATTATAAGGTATTCTTGTGAGATTAATAAAAGAAGTACTTTTCCCGTCCCGCCATATGAGGTGTTTAATGTTTAATATTGATTATATTTTGATAGAATATCTAACCCATTAGTTCATAGATCAAATGCATGCGTGGAGTTCTTTGTTTGTCTGTTTTTGAATGCAGTTCAGCTTTGGGAGGAAACTTGCAGTCAAGGAGCAACCGAAAGCGAAAGGATCTACATCAAACCTGGAAATCAAGGTATAGTGAATTGATCCTTTTATATTTGTATTTACATATGAATAATGGGGTTTATGATTGGGATTATGGTAAGAAGTAGGAGACTTTAGGTCATTTATGCATGCATTACAGAACCCTTAATGTTAGTCCATAGGGGGATTTCCCACCCACAACAGAATTGGTGACCATACTGGGGAGATCTCTAGGGTTCTTAGGGATACTTGTTGGGTAGTTTAAATTGGTTTTATTACCTTTTTTTTGAGTTTCTGGAAAAGTATGAGCTAGTATAGATTTTGGTTTTCCATACCGGTACTCCCTGCTTTCTTTGCTTGGTTGTTTTTTTATTTTTGGGAAGCTACAAAGCCATACACGGCCTGTATAAGGCCTGCACGTGTATACACGTGCCCTGACTTCACCCAGCCTGCGTACATACGCTGGCTGCTGAAGGATTAGTAATGTGTCTGAGTCTAGAAAATTTCTTTTTGAAGAGAGGTAGTCATCCTCTTCCCTGTCAGAAGTGATCCTTGTTATAACCCTAAATTGCACCACACATGCTTACCTGGCATCAGACCAACTCATATCCTTTCTTTGCCAAAAACACTGTTGAACAACTCTTTGAAAATCCTCTTGTGTAAAGGCCCACATGACCTAACCCATTACTGCACGCGTGTACACGCTGGCTGACCCAAAACAGCCCGCATGGACCGACAAAAGCATGAAAAGAGGAAAGTTTCCGACAGAACAAAAATCTATGGGTGAGTTAACTAAAACTCCCGGCCATGCATGGCCGAAGGTTCGTCCAAATACCTAGCTCCTTCTAGCCTATAAAAGAAGGGGTAGGGGTACCATTTGGAAAAAGGAAGAATATAGCAAAGAAACTCTGCCCATTTACGTATTCCATTGTCCCAACCCTTTATCCTTTCCTAATGCCAAAGGATATTTAAAGCAAAGCAGTTGAAGGACAGAAGAAGAGGATCCCAGGATCAGGTTCAAGGAGCGGTGGCCGGTCTCAGTTTTTGTAAATTGACTCATTTTAAGTAATAAAGAGAATGTGTTTCCCGTCCCAATTCATGAACTTTTTATGGTTTGATTAGTTTATGTTTGATTTCTAACCCATGAGTATATAAGTAGTATGCATGCAGAGTTGTTGCTCATCTTGAATGCAGGTGAGCTTTGGAAGGAGTATTGCGAACAAGTAATCAAGCACAATGGAGGATCGACATCAAACGCCAGTAACGAGGTAGGTTGATCTTTCCATGCATTTACTAAGAAAAGGGGATTTAAATCTAGGGATGAAGGTAGAAAGTAATTTCTATTCGGTCATATCTGCATGCAAAGTCTGAACTCTATTTGCTAGTCCGTAGGGTGTTTTTCCCAACAACAGAATTGGCGACCATACTGGGGAATTAACTCTTTAGGGTTCCTGGAATTTTATTTAGTTTTTGGGTAGTTTAAAGACTAGTTTTTATTACTTGTCTTTTCTTTTCGTTTCTGTAAAGTCTGAGCTAGCAGGGAGTCTGGTTTTCCATACCAGCTTTCCCTGAATTTTGCTTGACTGTGTTTTTCGAAACCCACAGAGGTACACGTGGCCTGCACAAGGCCTGCACGCATGTACCCATGCCCTATCCTCTTACAGCCCGCGTGTGAACGCTAGCTGTAGAGGTAGCAGTAGCGTGTAGGAGTTCAAAGAACCTCAGAGGCAATCCTCCTCTTCCCTGTCAGAATCACATATTCTCAGGGGGTTTTCTGGAATTTTGTCTGAGTCTTGTTTGCTAACAGTCCTATCTCATATTGTTTTTGCCTTATTATTTTTTCCTTGCATTATTTGTTTTTTTGTTAGAAAGAGTATCCAAGCCTTCAAGGGATCCTGGTTGTCAATACCAGAGGTCTCTTCCTGGTTTGGTCTGTCTGTTTTCATTTTTTCTTAGAGTTTAGATATACACGCGGCTTGTACAAGTTCAGCCCGCGTGTACACGCCCTCTGTCTCTGTTCAGTGTGCGTTCGCATGCGTGTTGTTTGAGTAACAGTCGCGTGCTTGTACATGCTACTTTTTGTTAAGGGTGAGGCAGTCATCCTCTCCTTTGATAAGAAGTATTCCTCTCAGGTGTTTGAATCTCTGTTTGAACAGTCAGTAGCTTAAGATTATTTTTACCCTTAGCTTGTTTTTTCTCATTTAAAACGTTGTCAGAAAAATAAAAAATAAAAATTT
>ML828400.1:31311-51515 GCA_009831015.1 Picea engelmannii | reverse complement strand
GAGACAACTGGGTTACATGAAACTATGCCCAACCCATATTCAAGAGGAGAACTTTCGATTCTGGAGGAACCAATCATTTACGACCTCGGAGCAGAGGCTCTTGGTCTATATAACCCTCCCATCATTGATCTATTGGTGCCCATCATCGTACAAGTTCTACCTTACGAGCATCAGGTAGTGTCACCAGCAACAATGGAAGCAAACGCTGCCAGTTCTTTACGGAATACTCATATTTCCTTCATGACTGTCACTACTGGGGGTGTTCCACCTCCTAACCAAACGTCGTCTATCCACGCCACTATGGTCTTGACTGCTTCTACCTCAAGCAGCGGTCTGATTCCGTCTATGGCGGCGATCACTGCTTTGTTTACTCAGAATGCGACATGCCCTTCGTTCTCATATAGGATGCATGTCTTCGGTATGAGTACTGTACTTTCCTCCTCCACTCTAAAAACTTTAGGTTTGGGGGTAGGGAGTTCCAACACTCCTCTACAAGGATCTATGGGGGGCACTTCAGCTCCCTTTATCGCTTTCCCTTACAACGGGGGTCATATACCCCCTTCGTCCCCCTCGCTTGGCGGTGTTCCTCAACACTCCACTGGGCCTAACGCAAACTTGTTTGGAGAAGGTAGTCAAGCACTCCCTCCTTATAACATGTCGGTTGGTTCAACACCTTTCTCTTTGTTCGACGCATTTGGTAACAACGGTTTCTCATCAGTGACCATTTCGACCAGGGGCAACCTCAGTTATGGACAACCACATCATGTACAGGGTACTATTCCTGCACAGGGGGCACACTTCGGAATTCCTTCCTTGTAAGGACCTTGGAATCTGTGGCAGGGACCAGTCCCCTTGCCAGGGATGCCGGTCGGGGGAAACCCTTTCCATACCTAGTGGAACCCTAGGTAAGGCCCAACATCTATGCCTATCGGACCGGCAGGGGGCAACACCTCCCAAAATCCTTGGAATACGATGCAAGCTCATCCCTTTACGTCCTATTACGGGAACCATACGATGATGTCTCAAAAAACGCACAATTCGTATGCTGGTCATGACCATGGTTATTACCAGAGCCCTGGCCAACAACCTAACTTTTCCTAGCAACCTGGTGCCAGTCAAACCCCGGGCTTATTTTTCCCTGGCTACAATCCACAACCCAAACTACCGTTTCTGGAAACCCTCACTTCCAGATTTGACAAGGCTTTTAAATGACCCCATCTGTTATGATCCAATTTGGCCTCCTATGCCAACCAAGTTTCCTTCGGACATTCCAAAGTTTGATGCCAAGACTAGCGAAGATCCTGGTGATCATGTGACTACCTTCCACTTATGGTGCTTGTCCAACTCGTTAAGGGACGACTCCGTTCAGTTGTGATTGTTTCAACGCACTCTCATAGGGAGTGCTGTGAAATGGTACATCGAGCTCGACCACTCACGATACTCTTCCTTCGGCGAATTGGCAATGGATTTCTTGAACCATTTCCAATTACTTGTGAGATACGACGTCGGCACAAAATTGTTGGCCAAGTTCGAGCAGACAAAAGCGGACCATATCTCAGATCATATCCGAGAATGGAGACACCGAAAGAGTTCAATAAAAGTGCCAGTCCCACCAACATTCTTGCTAGAGTGGTTCCTTAAGTATTTGGTACCCCAGTTATCTAAATACATCGCAACATCTAGAGTGTTTTCCGAGGAAGACATGATAATGAGAGCTCAAGAGCTAGAGCTAATTTACTCTCAATCTGGTTTACTCTACGATATTTTTCCAATTGCATCGAGGTCAATCCTTGAAAAAACCCAACATAGGTCCAGACCACATGTTGATGGAATTATTGGTTCAGAACAAACAAAGCCCATTGATCCATTGTCAAATCAATTGCAACAATTGTCGATACAGCAGACAGCGGCCAACCTGACCACCGGTTCAGCTGTTCCCCCTACCCAAAAGTTAGATATACACAGTGTGCAAAGGACAAACCCAAAGGCCACCCAACAACCTGACGGAAAGAAGAAACAACGAAAGAAGGGTAAGGGGGATAAGAAACCCACCGATAATGCTGACAGGGGCGACACTAAAAAGAAGAAGTCGAAGTATCCTTGTAATCTTTGCAAGGAAGACCACCCAACCCATCAGTGCCCTTGGCTTGCGGAGGCCCATAAGTTATTGGCACAGCAACAGCCTGTCGTGTTAACGAACCCATTTTCACATGGGAAAAATCTAACTCAAGCCTCCTCGAGTGCGGAAGGGGGAAGTCAAGGACCCCCTCCGTCTTCGAGTAATCCTTTGTCCACAAATGTGTATATGATGAAAGGTGATGCCTATATATCGACTAGAGCACATGATTATGGAAATCCAAGCACCTCTGAGAATGGTAAAGAAGCTAAAAACCCAACTCTTCCTCTCCAGATTGAGAATACATTGGGCGAAACAATGACTCGCATCCCAAAAGGTGCATTCAAAAAATATTCTTACAACCCAAACGCAAGGGCCGCCCATAACTACTCTATGGTGGAGGATTTATCACCAACCCCTTGTGCGATGTCTTCTTTGGAATTCCTCCAGAGTTTCCCTTCCGAGAGAAAGGCCCTATTAGATGCCTTAGGCTCTGCCGAGACTTGTAATCTAGGAACGATCATGCTTGATACCACTGACTTAAAACCTCGTCTTCCTTACCATGTAGTTTTTCAGATAGTAGTGGCTTACACCACGAAAACTTTTACCCGGAATATTTTTCGTACAGTGGTGGATGAGGGTGCCTCGACATGCGTGATGTCTTTGGTGTGTTGGAAGGCCATTGGCCAAACCGTTTTTCCTCCTTCACCTACTCTTCTTATAGATTTTGACAGTCGTTCTTTCCGACCACACGAGATCATTCCCTCTTTCCCCGTGCAGTTAGGGGGGAAAACCGGGTGTGTCAAAGTTGAAGTGGTCGATGTATCTCTCAACTACAATTTTTTCTTAGGAAGGAGTTGGACCTATTCTATGCAAGAAGTGGTCGCGATAGTTGTTTGGGTCTTGTTGTTTCCTCATGAGGGTCGAATTGTGACCAATGATCAATTATCCTTCTCTCGTCCTGACCCTTCATCGGGAGTCTCCACAGTCCCGATGATTGATAACCCTCAGCCCAACATCGTTAACGTAAGGGTTGGTTTGTTCCCACCATTGATGGGTACTTTCGATTACCCTCCTCTGAACAGAAATTTCCATTACATGACGTTTGTCCCCGACCAACCTCGAGCTGAAAATTTTCAAATCTCGTCATTTCGCACGACGCACTTTCATGATCTGTGGACTCTTCCTTCCCCATCCGCTACGATGGAAGGGACATAGAACCATGGCATGGCCATGCCTTTGTCCGTGGTAGAATTTGCATACTCGATCATTCAACGAGCTTCTGCCGACCCTAATCTGACTCCAGCACAAGAGTTAGATCTAGTGCTTGAGCCTATTTGGGCTCAAGGTTCCCTTGCTGATACAGATTCTTTAGACTTGGTCCTACCTTCATATGAGGTGATCATTGAGGAAATGACTAGTCCAGAAAGACCCTGGGATGATCTTCATCATAGATCTTACTTCCTCCCAGAGTTAAGACGAATTGAAGCATGTGAACTCACTCTGACTATGACTGAAGATAAATCTTGTCTTATTAATCCTTTGGCAACACATGTTGTTTACGCTAAAGGAAATATGGCAACAATAGCTGAAAATATACCTATTGACATCTCCAGAACCCCTGGAGTCATGAAGAATATCTTCGTCATAGCGGGCCACTCCCCTGAGGAGATTCAAATCTACACAGATTTATTTAAAGAATTCTACGATGTGTTTTCCTGGTCTTACGAGGAAATGCTAGGCATAGACCCAAGAATTGTCGAACATGAAATCATGACTTATCTTGATGTCAAGCCGGTTTGGCAGAAGCTTCGTCCAGTCAATCCTAGGAAAGCATCAGTTATTAAGGCTGAAGTAGAGAAATTACTTAAAGTTGGTTTCATCTACCCCGTCCAATTGACTCAATGGGTGTTGAATCCTGTTCCAGTCAATAAAAAATAGGGTACGATTCACGTATGCACGAACTTCCGTGATATGAACAAGGCCTATCCAAAAGATAATTTCCCCAGGCCATTTATTGACCAGATAGTCGATGAATGCACAGGATGCGAGGCCTTTTCGTTCATGGATGGTTTTTCGGGATACAATCAGATACAAATCAAACCCGAAGACCAACACAAAACCACTTTCATCTGTCCATGGGGTACATTCTCTTATCATAAGATGCCTTTTGGTCTGAAAAATGTTGGAGCTACGTTTCAATGGGCCATGTCTTTTTCTTTCCACGACCTCAAACACATAGTTGAGGCTTATCTCGATGATTTAGTGTCACGATCTCGCAAGAGAGCTGATCATCTGGAACACCTCCGACTTATCCTTGAATGGTGTCGCTACTACTGAATCCGCTTGAATCCAAACAAGTGCAGTTTTTGCGTCACATCGGGTCATCTGCTAGGATTCATAGTTTCAACAACAGGGATCATGGTCGATCCTCTAAAGGTTGAGGAAATAGTTCAATTTCCTCCCCCGTGCACCATCCCTCAGCTTCAAAGTCTGCAAGGGAAAGCAAACTTTTTACGGGATTTCATCGCAAACTATGCCAAGATCACAAAGGGTTTTATGTGTTTATTGAAGAAGGATGTTCCTTTTCATTGGGACGAAGTCGCTCAATGCTCTTTCCCAGTTTTGAAACATGCCCTCATATCTACCCCTCTGCTTCAGCCACCCAATTATAGTAAAGATTTCCTATTATACTTGGTCGCTGCAAAGTCGACCATCGGTATGGTCTTAGTTTAGGAGGATGATTTACTCTCAGAATACGTGATTTATTACCTGAGTCGAGGCCTAGTTGGACCGGAACTCAATTATTCCCATATTAAAAAACTTGTGTTGGCAACAATCCATGTTGTCCAATGGTTCCGTCATTACATTTTGTTTCACAAGACCACCATCATTGCCGTCGTGAACCCATTTCAATACGTATTGACACGACAAGTCATCAGCAGAAAGATCACTAGATTGATAGTTATCCTCCAGGAATTCGACTTGGGGTTCGTTTCGGCGAAATCCAAAAAGTCGATGGCCTTCGCGGAACTCATATCGGAACTTCTGGTCGAATTAGGTGATGTTATACCCAACGAGTCGCCTATCAAAGGAGACATGTTTTTTATCGTGTCTTCCGACCCTTGTTTTGGAGATGTGCTTGTCTATCTCCAGACTTTTAAGTGTCCCACCTCTGCTTCTCGTGATGAGCGTTTCCATATACGCCATCAGGCCAAGAAATATCTCATACTCGAGGACACTTTGTATCGTCGAGGTGTAGACTGCATCCTTCGTCGATGTCTCACTCATGAAGAAGCGAAAATCATGCTTAACGACTGCCACACCGGAGCATGTGGAGGTCATCTGTCTGGGTTGGAAACAACCCAAAAAATTCTACGAGCCACTTACTTATGGCCGACATTAATCAAAGATTTGTTGAATCGGTCAAGAAGTGCCACTCGTGTCATATCTTCTCTCGAAAGATGAGGGAACACCCCACTCCCATGTTTCCCATTATTACCACTGGTCCCTTCACCGCTATATCATTGTAGAAGTAGAATACTTCACCAAGTGGGTCGAAGCTATGCCAACGTTTAAAGATGACGGGGAGACAACAACTCTCTTTTTTTTCAACTAGATAATAGCAAGGTTCAATGTCCCAAGAGATATTGTCATTGACCATGGCAGTCACTTTCAGAATAAAATGATGACCGAGTTAACATCAAATCTTGGGTTGCGGAAAGAACATTCATCACCATACTACCCATAAGCGAATGGTCAGGTGGAAGATGTCAATAAATCTCTTAAGACCATTCTACAGCGAACGATCAATTCAGCCAAGTCAAATTGGCATTTGATGTTATACTTGGCACTATGGGCTTACCGAACGTCTGTTAAGACTGCAACCGGTTTCTCAACTTTTCAACTCGTTTACGGGCTGGAAGCAGTATTTCCCATAGAGTTCCATATCCCATCTTTAAAGTTGGAAGTATAGTTATTTCCAGACACTTCACCACTTGAAGAGCGATTACTATACCTCGAAAAGCTCAATGAACAACGTCATGATGCGACCTTGTCTAACGAGGCTCACAAGAAAAAATTCAAGTGTCAGTATGATCGGTCCGTTCGTCCTCGGATATTCTCTGAAGGTGACCTTGTCCTAGTCTATGACCAAGATAAGGACCCCCTGAGGCAGACAAGTTCAAACCCATGTGTTTCGGACCTTTCATCGTGAAAGAAGTACTACAGAAGGGCGTTTATCGTTTGGTGGACTTTGAGGGAAATGTTTTGGTGGAGCCTAGAAATGGGCTCTACCTCAAAAAGTATTACTCATAGGTGGGTCATCTTGGGTAACTTTTTGTAACATATGTATAGTCTTTGTACTATTACTTTTTAGTTTCATATTTTAGTTTTATGGACGTGTCATTTTTTATGTTATCTTTTTCACTGTGGCAGATGTCAAGTGAATTAGAGGTGTTCATTGGGTTCATGGACGGTGCTAGCTGGCACACTCAGAGGCTTGCCTCCATAGCTTGGGTTATTTTTACACCTCAGGGACAGTTGTTATCTTCAGGAGGTATATGTTTATGCGACACCACAAACAATGTCGTTGAATACAACGCAGTTATTGAGTTGCTTCGTGACGCTTTGTCACTTGGTATCTCTCACCTCTGGGTCTATTTAGACACTCAGCTGGTTGTGTCTCAGTTAAATGGAGTCTACCATGTTCATGATCCTACTCTACACCGACGGTTCCTTAGGGTACATCTCTTAGAACGAATCTTTGATTATATTACATTTTTTCATGTTCCTAGGAGATTAAATCAAGTTACATATACTCTAGCTAATCATATATTAGATTGGCATCTTTCACACATATAAGAAAGACACACACATGCACATGTAAATACATTTGTAAATATAATCCATAAAACATGAAGATATGAAAACACGCATATATATATCGGAAAAATTGCCAGAGTACAAGGGTGGGCGTGAGCGCCTCAAAAATAGGTACAGTAGGAGTCGCAGGGATTATGCCCTCCAAAAAATAAATATACAAAAGGTGCCCTCGGCACGTAGGTAGTCCAACCTAGCTAAGGACGAGGCATGTTGGCCATATTATACTGAACAATGATGTTTTCCAAACGCCGAAATAGCTGGACCCAAGTCCGTGGCACCCCAACTACATGAGGTTGCATAGATGACGACAGATCCTCGATCTCTGCCATGGGGACTGTGCGAGTGAGCGAGGTAAGGTTCCGCTCTACCCATCTCAAAACTCTCTCAGCCTCACTGGCTGGAGGTCCCCCTATTGTTGTTGGTCCGCCGGTTGCAGTTGGTATGACCTCTGGTCGAGGACATCGCCTGGTCCTCGCAAAGTCCACTAGATGCACCGATCCCACATCTACACATAAAAAACACATATATGTCATATACTCTGGTATACAAAAAAAATGATATATCTATATAAACAACATAAAAATCAAATAACTTTGAAAAGCAAGCTTATCTATCTCTCCTCGTACCACTCTGGAGGTACGCCCATGTCAGGGTCCCTGGAAAAGTCGATTATAGGATAGGGATAGTCCTCTATCACCGGAATCTTCCGATACCACCAATCGAAAAACTTGTCGTCAAAGGCCTCGATAGTCCTCCCTCCCCCCTGTCGCAGAAACAACGTCGCCCATCTGTTTACTACTCGAGAAGAGGCTATGTGCCCTCGTACAATCTCCCTCGGACTCAGACTAGGTACCCTCTCGAAGAAAAAATCACAAAGGATAGTACCAAACCCAAAGTTTCTATGCCTCCACATTGGACACTCTGTCAACTACCTTTTCATGCATTCTAGTAAAGTAGTACTCCAATCAAAAACTTGTGCATTCAAGCACTGAATCGCACAATTCATGTGCTCCCGGGAAGCCTAGTGTAAAGCTGTGGATCCAATGATCCACCCGATAAGTAGAACTATCGATTTCAACGTTAGGTTGTTGATCTTATGAATTGGTACCTGGGTGCCCACTTTTTTAGTACCTACCTCACAATGGAGTCCAATCAAATCCACTATGTTGTGAGGCCCAGAGGGAAACACACGAAGGTTGATTGGTTCCCCTCTCCTTGAGAGGTCAATTAGAAAATAGATATCTTCAGTCATTGGAGTCAACGACTGTCCCTCAAGCATGAATGCCTCCGCATCCGGGTGCCAGTAGTCTATCAAGGCATTCAACAGCCTAGGTTGTGCCCACATAAATTCACTCTAGAAGAACTTAAACAAGCCACATTGAGCTAATGCAGCTAAAAAATCAAGGTTATCTGCGACCACAGAATCAAAGTCCTCATGATCTCTCTCTCTCTAGTAAACATACATCCTGCAATTTAAAAGTTTAGGAGAGATTAGCCCTTGCATTTTTTATTTTTTCAACATCTTAGAGGGTATACATGGGTTGTAATGCACACAGTTGCATGTGCACATGTGCTATATTTCCTTTGCACGCGTGCACACGCGGGCTTTCATAAGACAACCCGCGTATATGTAGGGCCGACCTTTATAAAGGTCAGCACCCCCTCAAAAAACAAAAAGAAATGCATAAATGAAGAATTGAGATGCAAGGGGGGTTAGTATGTACTTACTTAGTCCAAGTGGAAGTTCGTTTCATCCACTGAATCTCCCATAATCAATTCTTTTCACAAAGGGTAATTTTTGGCTTTTAGTCAATTTCTCAATTAGCAATAGTGATAATGAGCTGCCAGCTTCTATTTATAGGCTTTTTGGCCACTTTTTGTCATTTTTCGGACCCTTTTGTCATTTTTTCTAAATTAAAAATCATTTAACATGGTTTAGGAGTTTCTTATGGATTGTTACGATAAGAGTTACTTTGGGTATTGGGAAACTTTTGGAGTTTTGGGTCATTTTCAAGGTCTTTTGGTAAAAAGTCATTTTTCCAACCTTGTGCATGTAAGATAGGATTTCACCTCCGCTTGTTGCACCTTGTTGCCTTTTTCTCTTTTCCATAGGATCGATCCCACCGAATTGTGACACGAAACCATCATTGCTGCTTTAGAAGTGTCATTTTTTTTAGTGGTAGAGCCTAACTCTTCATGGACGCCCTAGATAAATCCTGGTTGCATTTTGGTGTCCATGTCGTCATTAATGACTATAGGCTTGGGAGTCCTTATTAGTTTTATCTTGATTATGAGTTTGAGCCTCATTTCCATGATGCATTATCACTCTTGACCTCACCCTCGGGACTCCCAAAACCTGACGGGTCTTCTTTTAAGCCCTTTTCAGACCCTCTAAAAATGAAAAGATTGTCGAGCGACCTTGTTGACCTTCACGCTCGCTAAACTAAAATTTGAAGGCACATCTGTCCGACGGTATTTTACCCCTTTTTCGGTCTGGATGGTCAACTGTATGAACAAAGGTATACTCTAGGAGCTTCAGTTCCCTAGAAGAGTATTCTCAGGTATGATTTTAACCCTTTTTTGGGCCCGAGGGACTAAATTTACGAAAAAGGAACCCCCACGGAGTCCATAGTTAAGCTCTTTTCGGACTCCCTAAAATTGAAAAGATCGTCGAGTTACCTTATTCTTTCACACTCGTTAAAATGGTCCAGAAGAACATTCCTGACGGAGTCCATAGTTAAGCTTTTTTCATACTCCTTAAAAATGAAAAATTTGTTGAGTGATCTTGTCTTTATCACACTCATTAAAATGGTTTTGAATAGACGTTTGGTCGGTGCTAGTTTACCCCTTTTTCGAATCGACTAGACTATCTTCAAAAAAGGTACCCCAACGGAGTCTCCTTTTACGCTTTTCAGACTCTTGAAATATGAAAAACCATTGAGATTACCTTCTCTGGGCTCGTTAAACTTACATTGAAGGACGTTACCATTGTGTGTATTATTAATCGCATTTTCATACCTGTGTCTTTGGCCTAATGTCGGATCCATGTTCCTTTCAATTGAACCATCTGAAGCATGCCTTATACGCAAGCCCTATAGAATTTTTCCTCTGTGTCTTGACACCTTGGCCCACGAAGGATTTTTCCCGAGTGTCCTTTTGTTGCATATGTCCCTTTTTGCTCTGAGCATCCATGTGTTCCTTGTGCTTGGAACTAGTATGTCTGTGACACTCGATCCTCCCTTGTAACGTATAATTCTTTTATTGTTTTTCAATCTTTCCACAATTATTGAAAAAGACAAAAAAATCAAATATACCCCAAAAAGAGGAAGGGAAAAGTATTTTCTTTTTGTTGGCAGCACAATGAATCGCCCTTGGACAAAGCACATCCTTTCATTTGTTCGTCAAGCCTTGGGATTTAATATGACCTTAGGAAGTTGTTCTCGTTAAATAGAGTTGTGTCCTCCTCTGTTTGGTTATTATTCCAAACATATGGAGAGTTTGCGTTGCCTCCTGCATCGTGAACTTATGTCAACATCATGTTGCCTGAGTCTCATCATTTGTCATGCTATTGTCCAAGGGAAGTTTTTACCAAGATTGAGTCGGTCCCTTTGTAGATTGTCTCTTGCCCTCATGCCCGACCATCGCGAAAGCCCAATCAAGTCTTTGTTTGAAATTCGTGAAGCCCTCAGCCTGATCATCAAAATCCTCTAGTTCGTTCCTGATAAGTCATTGAAGACCTCTGGGTAGTGAAGTTGTACACTCATATTACACTCATACTTGAGTTGTGAAGATTTTGAAGCTGTTGCTCAAGCTCTGAAGGCCTCATCTCTAGCCATCATGCCTTATTCGCTTCTTGAATATGGATACTATACATGTATATATTTTTTATTTCGAGATGTAGATCTGTTGTGTATTGCTCGCAGCTACACTTTATATAGTTATATGACATGGATCTACAGTGTATTTGATTGGTAGCCATGATTTTATTTCATCATGAGCATGGGTATGCCCGCCTCGGTGAGACAATTGTTATTTTGCAGATGACACCTCCCAAGCTCTGGTCCTTGGGCTCACTTGTTTTGTATGTTGGTGAAGATTGATAATGTATTTTGGCCATCAGATGCTCTTCTGAACTCACACATTAGGGGGCATCTGTTATAACCCTAATTTTCACCAGATATGCTTACCTGGCATCAGGCCATCTCATTTTACATCTTTTTCCAAGCCACTACTGAACAACTCTTCTTAAAAACACCCTTTTCTAAGGCACACATGCCCTGCTCCACTACTACACACGTGTATATGTTGGCTGGCCCACTACAACCTGCCTATACCTACAAAAGTATGAAAAATGGAAAGTCGTAGACGGAACTCACATTTTTGGGTAAGTTACCTAAACCATTTGACCGCCCATAGCTGGTCACTCATCCAAATACCTATCCTTTTCTAGCCTATAAAAGAATGGGTAGGGGTCCCATTTGGAAAGAGAGAATAAGAGTAAAGAAACTCTACCCGATTTTGCATTCCCCTTGTCCCAACATTTTGCTACCATTGTGTGAAGATAAGCATATATGAAAGCAGTTGGAGTGCAGTTGAAGAGGAGCCCATGACCAGATTCAAGGAGCAATGGTTGATCTCACTATTGTAAGGTATTCTTGTGAGATTAATAAAATAAGTACTTTTCCCGTCCCGCCATATGAGGTGTTTAATGTTTAATATTGATTATATTTTGATAGAATCTCTAACCCATTAGTTCATATATCAAATGCACGCTTGGAGGTCTTTGTTTGTCTATTTGTGAATGTAGGTCATCTTTGGGAGGAAACATCCATTCAAGGAGCAACCGAAAGCGAAAGGATCTACATCAAACGTGGAATTCAAGGTATAGTGAATTGATCCTTTTATCGTTGTATTTACATATGAATAATGGGGTTTATGATTGGGATGATGGTAAGAAGTAGGAGACTTTAGGTCATTTCTGCATGCATTACAGAACCCTTAATGCTAGTCCATAGGGGGATTTCCCACCCACAACACTCATGCCCACATGAATGGAGCAAGGTGGTAAGTTAGGCCACGGGAGGTCGACTGAGGCACCCAACGACACAATTTGTGCTCCCTGTATTATACTTGATGTTGAGATGAAACTGCTACATGTAGGTGAACCACTTATGATGGTGGTCATTCTACAACTTCCCCTATGTCTGTATGAACTGCAAAGGCTTTTGATCAGTGTGGATGATTGTCTCTTTTCCTAGAATGTAATGTTTCCATTAACAACATGCTTGTACAATGGAATACATTTCCTTGTCATAGGTGGGGTATTTCCAGACAGTATCTAAGAGTGTCTCACTATGGTATGATACCGGATGACTATGCTTAGTGAGAATTGTGCCTACAACATAGTCGAATGCATCAGTCTTAATCTCGAATGATTCTGTAGATCGGGTAAGGAGAGTACTAGAGTTGAGCACAAGCAATGCTTCAAATCATCAAATGATCGATGTTGTTTCTTCCCCCACGCAAAATTTTCCCTGCCATTTCCCTTGGTCACTTGGCTAAGGGCCCATACAATATGGGAGAATCCAAACATGAATCGTGGGTAGAAGTTGGCAAGTCCCAAGAAGATTTGAAGATCGGTTAGTGTGGTCGAGGCTGGCTAGTCACAGATGACTTGGATCTTAGCTAGATCAACATGTACTCCATGTTCATCAACAATATAGCTCAAGTATTGGACCCTGTTCATTCCAAAGGATCATTTTTCCAAGTTGGCATATAGCTTGTGTTGTCACAGAGTGCTCAAAACCTACTAAATAAGTTGCATGTGCTCCTCCCAAGTTCTGTTGAAGATGAGGATGGCATCCAAATATACCACCACAAAAGAGTTGGTGAAGGGTCTCAATACATAATCCATCAACCTCATGAAAGTGGTTGGTGCATTTTTTAAGCCAAAGGGCATGACCAACCTTTCAAATAGAACTTATTTAGATTTGAAAGTTGTCTTCCATACATCAGTTGGTTCGATGGGAACCTGGTGGTAGCCAGAATTTAGTTCAATATTGCTAAAGAACTTTGCCTCCTTGAGTTGGTCAATAAGGTCATCAATTGTGGGAATTGGGTATCGGTTCCTAACTGTGATTTTGTTTAATGCTCTATAATCAATGCAGAGCTATCAAGGCTCCTCTTTCTTCTGCACTAGTGCAATTGGGCTTCCACAAGATGAGGATTTGGGTTTGTTGTGCCCCTTTTGAAGCAAATTTTGGATCCAACGCTTTATTTTGTCATTATCCATCGATGAGCGACGATAGACTAGTCCATTAGGCAGAGGTGCATCGGGGGTTAGATCAATTGGATGCTTGACTTGGCAGTGCGTTGGTACCCCGGTGGGTGAGGAGAAGATGTGTTTTTACTCTTACACGATCCTGTCCACTTGCTTCTGCTGCAAAGAGAGGCTCTGTGTAGAGGCCAAGGATGTGGCAATGAAATTTTTCTTACTGTGAGCATAAATCACAAAGAATATGAACTTCTCGGTCTGTGAAATGACCTTACTGCATTTCTTAGCAGAGATTAAAAAAATAACGATAGGCGGTGCTACCTATGGTATCCTTTACAAATGTCTACCCAAATTAATAATAACACTGCGGGGTCTAGACTCATACACAACATGTCGCTTCCAAAAATATGGATGTCTTAAAAGAACATCGCAAACTTCAAGTGGAGCAATATCACACAATACCTTGTCTTTGAAAGGCTTGATGTCATAGGGCAGACGACACTGTTGGCTGACACAAAGATCTCTTCCTTGGTGAAGCCAACCGATGGTGTAGGGATGCGAGTGTAGTGTCATCGACAGGTCCAACCATTTGATAACCTATGTTGAGATCAGGTTCTTTTGACTACCGCTATCGACAATGAAATGAAGCAGAACCCCATTTACCCACATATGTGAGTGAAAGAGGCGTTCCCCTTCCATTTGTTCTTCTAGTTCGCTTGGATGGACTTTTGTGGTAGCGAAAGTGGCGCTAGGTTCAACATCAATAATTTTCTTCCCCCCTTATAGATTAGATTTAGATTCAAAATATGCCTCTGACTCGGAAGCTTTCAGCTCAACCACTAGTGGCTTCTTGGAGCGACATTCTCCGGTGTTGTGCCAAAGGCTTTTATGGTATTAACACCATTTTCCCATGTCCTTCTTCGACTTATCATTACCCTTATTGTGTTGCAGCTTGGACTGGTTGTCATGAGAGTGGCCATCTTTGCTCTGTCCCTTTTTTTGTGGGTTGGGGCCGCCTTTTCCTTGCTTTGGCTGTGAGGATTTTGCAGATCCAAACTCTCACCTCTTCTGCTTAAATTTTTGCTTGATCTTGATAGCATATCTACAAGTCATACCCAATGATACGATGTCCAGAAAATCCATTTTTGTTTGAATGTATATATGCAGAAAACCACAGTATTTGAGCACCATATGTCGCTTAGATTCTTTGATACCCAATTTGGTGCACAGGGTATGGAAAATATTGGTGAAATATGATATTGTCTGGTCCCTTTCCTGATGCAGGGTGTTCCATCCTTTGTACTAGTCCTCATAGCTTCCAACAGGGTAGTACTGCTCTTTAATGGCATCCTTGAAGGAATCCCATGTGTGGGAAACCATGAATATTGTATATTCCTATATGGCCTTTTTCTCATAGTAAGTATCCCACCTGTCCTTAAGAGGGGGGATGGCCTTGAGGAGTGCAAAAGTAATCCTTTCCATATCGAAAAAATCATGGTCTAAAAAATACCCTTCGAATAGATTCAACCATTTATCTACAACATTCGCATCTATCAGTCCTTAGAATAATGGAATATCAAAATTTACCTATATCTTGAAGGGTGTTGCATGGTCGCTTGATGAAGATGCATCTCCGGTGGGCAGCCCCAAAAGGATCTATGAAAAGTTGTCCATCATTTTGTTTCTTTGTCGCGTAAGGGATTTTTTGAGCAGCATTTTAAAAGGATCTCTTGCTCCCTCATCTTTCTTTTCATTGCCCATGGGTTTTTGTCAGGCTCGACATGACCGATCTTGCAAAGGATCGACTGGTTCGAGTCCTAATTTCTTGTACCCATATCTTGTTGAGGACATGCATGAAGAAAAATAAATGAAGAGCAAACCACTCTGATACCACTGATCCAGATTTATGAGCAGAACAAAATGAATAACATATTGAATATAATGACACAGAGATACAGAGAGCAACAACAAATATCCAATGAATAATAACTTCTATTGAATAAATTAAATAGGCTGAAACTGTAAAACTACAGAACTGAAAACAACTTGCTCGAATGGTGGTAGATGTCTCTGAGAAGAGATGTGGATGATACCCGCATTCGTTTGATCAAAATGATTACAATGAGGCTACAAAGGCCTTTTTTAACATTACTCATGAATGCCAAAACCCTATACATCCAAAAACCTAACCCTAGGAGATGAAACGCTAAAAGTTATGTGGGCCCCGATGGGTAAGTTGGTACCTCAACTTCTTGAGGTCGTAACTTTTGCATACGACCTTCGTTTTAGGCACGTGATAGGCTGTTGGGAAGGTATTTTTGAGAGCTACACATTATGTCTTCAAAATTTGACCGAGTCTACAATTTGACTGTGGCAATCCAAAAACAACATTGTTTACTTACCCAAAACAACCCTAGAAGTACAAAAAGATGTGCTGACATGAAAACATCCAAAATAATCCAGTTGGATTAGGTGGGCGACCACCAATATCCACTTGGAAGATGTGTAGTGCTTCAGACAACCCTGGAAGTGTAGAACCCACAATTACAAAGAATTACAGAAGAACGTGTTGAACTAAAAAATGTCATTAGGAGCCAATTGAAATAGGTGGGTGGCCACCAATATCCACCTGGATCAACAACAATATTTAAATGGGAAAATGTGCTTCTCTAAGAAATTTACAAAACTTCATTGGCTTCATGTGCTGAATATTGAAGAAAAAAAAAGGGCCAATATGGTTGTGGAAAAAAAAGGTGGGGGATTATATCTATCCAACTCTTCATACGAGCCACCAATTCCTCAAGTCACATCAATTCCATCGAAGGATGAATCAATCAACGATCAGTCTCTCTTGGCAACAAGACTCATGTTTTGGTCAAATATTCGCAGTGGTTGCAGCAGACAGTTTCACCATCAAATATTGAAGTGGATCAGAATCTCCATGTTCCACTACCAAGGATCAAAAGGAATCAAAGGACGAATAAGAAATTGGTATCTTTGTGCATAGACCAAGTAAATGACATCCTCTTTGAAAACCCCAACAAAGATTCCAGTATGTTTATGTAGAATAAATTGTGTACATTGTGTACATAGAAATCTTGTTTTGATTATAATTAAGATGACAAAATAATATAGTAATTTTGTGAACAATAATTCCATGATGAATTACCTTTTTGTAACATCTCCTTACATACCTAGACTACAATTTTTTTATTAATACAAATCTTTTCAAACAATTATTAAAAAAAACTATTATTTATTATGTTAACTAAATATTTACAATTCATATGACTCTGATATTTACAATTCATATTACACACTTATTCATTTTAATTTTCTATTATTTAATTTTTTTTTAAAGTACATTAAATTTGAGGCTTCTTGTGTTTTATAACTTTGCGGCAAGCCTTATTTATCTATCCAATCATAAAGTCATATAAATTCTTATAACTTTCATATGTCAACATGAATGAATTTATAGTGTGTCTATTTAATGTTTATCTTATAACTTTGATATAAGATAAAATACAATTTTATATCGACTTCATGATGTAGTTCAAATTTAATTGTTTATATCCAATCTATATTCAATGTTGCATTTTTTATAGAATTATTTTTTAATATTTAAAATATTTCGTTATTTTGTTTATTAATTACACTAAAAAAAATTATTTAGGTAAATAGAGTTCAAACTATGTGTTTTTAATAGAGTGCAAAATTAAAAATCGATATTGTTAATATTTTATATATACAATTTTTTCTCCCCGTATAGGGTGACAGGGAAGAGACGAGACACGTAGTTTCCCTCCGAATCAGGCCATCACATGTCAGTCTAGCTTGTTGGCACCTCCCACCCCTCAACCACCTCTGTCACCTCACCTTATGCAACTTTAACTCACCTTCTATGCGTGTATTGTCCTTCTCATGGCTCTTCAATGTTGTCACAATCGCTCTCAGTGGATGACGCTCCATTGGTACCTAGCTCCAACCTAGTATTCCCTCTACACCTTGTTTCTCGTTATTATTACTCCTATAGACATCATTCCATTTACTAGTTTTCATATCAAACATTATGATCGCATCCATCATTCATTATCTAGGTCGATGGAAGGTTTTTTTATCTTGACCATCCTTTGGAAGTGGTCTCACCACCTTTCCTTCCCCTTTTTCTTCTCTGTTCAATTGTCCCTATGACTTCCTCCTTTGGTAAAGATAGAAAGAGATAGTGTTGGTTCGTGTTCTTCGGGCTTGAGAATTTGTGGCGTGCCATACATTCATATCAGGTGTTCATTTAAACAACCTATACAATAAAATGAACATATATTCCATTTTTTAGATATACACAGAACATTGGAGTTGCAGACTAGTTGAGAGAGGATATTAATATTATTGGGCTCAAGAGTTGACTTCTATGACCACTGCAACAGCCTTGAAATCACACGAACCAATTCCTTCATGATATTTTGATAATACCCGTTGAATGCAAATGAGACATAGATAAACAACATGTTGGACACATAGCAAGACCCACCAGGTTGTATTGGGCCACAATCTATATATCCAGGTCCATGGTCCCAGGGCCCAGTTTAGAGTTGCTTGTAAATTAATGGGATCGATGTTGTATCTTCATTTGTATTGCACCACCCATTAATTACAAACAGATTTTACCTTGCAACAACCTAAATTGATTTATGCCCCACACAAATAAAAAAATCAACCCGATTTTCTATGACCATAACTTTTTGAATTTGGTTCTAAAATGTATGCAATAATTGATGCATTCTACCACTACAATTTAATATCTATCCAAAAGTATGACTCCTGAGAGAATGGGGATTCCCCTTGGAACACTTCCAAGCATTAAAATTTTAAACCATTCTCGATGTACCTCACATCTAACAATAATGAACATGAAACTATTAAACAATTGACAAAGGGAACTTTGTCAAAGAAAAGTGGGAGGAGTGTCGACGGAGAAGGACATGCGACCAAGGGTGCAGAGGGGTGAAAACACAATGGAATCATGATTAGCGAACACTCTCTGCTGGTTGGTGTGCCTCCTGGCCATTGATGAGGAAATTGTTTCTTGCAGCATGGCACTAATTACCCAACAACTCTCTAGGAACAAGAAGAAGAAAGGTATCCTGATAATGGAAACCATAGTGGTTGTATCATGATGGCCAAATAATTAAAACAATTATGTTGCCTATGCTATTACTAAAGGGTTTTTATCTAGGGTCGACAGGGTGTTTTTTCCGAAAGGGTCGACATGGTGTTGGCACTGGGACTTAATCTACTCCAGATGAATCTGCTACAACTACATCTGCAACTAGAGAATCTAGGAATGTACCTGCTCGAACAAGGTGTTGGTTGGTAGGGTGCTCTTTTGCTTTTCTTTGATCATGGTACTATTGGTCATTATGTGGGTACTACTCTTTCAATACTGTGAAGGAGGATTGAAATTAATCATCTTCCAAACTCCCCAACAAAGAGTGCATCATACGATAATTATGTTCTTCATTTCTCCTTGAAAAAGAGGGTGAGACATATGAATTTTCAACTATGAAAAATGGGTGGGAAGGACACCCATATATCTATTAATTAAAATCACATCCCTCTCAAGTTAAGGCCCACCTCTCGTTCATCATAATGACGATCAGCAAATGTCCATAGAGATGTACTAGAAACTATTATTTAAGCGATCTTTCTCTATCGTATCAGGGCACAACACTCGCGCCTAGTAGTAGAGACTTAGAAGGTGGTATAATAGATCTAAAATGTAGCCATACCCCCAAATCCCTAGGAACGATGTGATTATTCATCGTATTGGTCAGTTCCCTCTCCATTATGCATGAATATATTACAAATATAATGGCAAAAGATGCCAGATGTTTCGAACCACTAGCCACTTGGCTAGGAAAGACATCCAACAACATGCGTCACCAGAACCCGTGTCTTCGAAGAAAGTATTAAATGTTTTCCAGTGGTAGGGTCCTGGTGGGGCCTACATCCGATGATGGTCTCATCATTGGGAAATTCATATGCATGGTTGTCAATGTGTAGGAGGAATGCGAGGTTAAGACTGTATCAACATTTGTCGAGGCTCATGGGATTTATGCCTCACATCACAGGTGGTTTCATATCTCATGGGATTTATGCCTCATGTCACATATGGTTTATAGTGGTGATGGCCATGTATCATAGGTGGTTTATAATGGCAATGCTTATGTGCTGGTAATCATCTCGCCCACTATTGAGCTGTCACCTTCTATTTGAACACTCACCTAAGGCATTGTTATTGCGAAATAGACAAAAATCTTTGATTCTAACCACTGAACTACATGAATTTAAATCAATAGCTTATATCAAGCTCAATTAGAAACTCGTCTAGATTCATCTCCCGAGGTAACCACAATAGCGTACATGAGAAGTGGTCAATCACCTGTGTTTTTGGTGTCTAGAAATAACATTACGAGAGTACATGAGAAGTAGGTTTGGGTAGGTTCCAGAAGTCAGTATGCAAATGGCATGGGCAGATCAGGAAACAATGTTTATATTTATGCCCGTTAAAATTTATGGGCATTGGTGTCGGTTTTATTGAATGACGATACACGTTTCAACTATTTTAAAAATGTTATAATAAAAACAATATTCCGATGTGCATTTATTAGCTTGAACCTTGGTTTTCACTGTGACTTGGGAGGTCCTGTATTTTCTATTTATCCCAATATAACTGCCTATATTTTACAGCAACAAAGATTATTTGACTCTTTTTCTTTCTTCTTTCCTCTACCTTCAACAATATAATTTTTCAAATTGATGTGGGGCTTACTAATTTTTTAGTTATAATTGTTAAAAGTTGATGTGGGATATCATAATTTACCAATTTTTTAAAAGTGATTTCGTTTCTCTTGTTAATGAGATTTAACC